>CAVNYN010202151.1:0-82372 GCA_963692815.1 Nyctanthes arbor-tristis
GATACCTTGAGTCTTGTCAGGTTCTCATGCAGGGCTTTCTTAGCAAGCTCGGCCTGCTGAGCTATCGGCATCACATCTGAACCATACAATCCCCCAACAGGTCCTCCAACACTACTATAACTACTAGCAACACCCACACTCTGCACTGAAGAATACACGCCAGTGGTTCCCGCAGCCGAGTACCCAAAACTTTGTTGCTGGGCACTCTGATGAATGCTATTGCCACTGACGCTGGAACTTACTCCTTTATTTCCAATGCCATCATCCATCCTCTTTCCTAACCCTTTCCTAAACTGCTCTTCCTCCCACATTTTATCCTCCTCGTCTTCATCATCCTCAGCACTTCCTATTCCCCTATCCTTAGTCACTGCCCTCTCCTCGAAATCCTCAAACACACCTTTTTTATTACTGTCTATCTTTTCCCCAAAGAACCCAATCCTCCCACGGAATTCTGGCTCCTCGTCACTCAACCCCTCAGCTGCGCCATGATTACTACCTCCATCCAAAGCTATAAAATCTGGAGCTGCAGCCTTCGCCTGCCTTAACCTCTCCCTCTTTGCCCGAATAGCCTGTATCATTGCCTGGTCAGGAATCACCTCATTACCGTCTGCCGAATCCTTCCCCAGCACAACCGAATCAAACCTGTCCATCGCATCATCACTCTCCCCACTGGAAACACCATCATCCTCAAAGGGTTTTATGGTACTTTTAGCATCTGGGTCAGGTCGAACTTCAGGTTTGACGAGGCCTTTCAAGACTATAACAGGTTCAGGCTCAGGTTTGGGCTTTGCACGTGCAACGTGGCGGGAGGGGCCGGCAAGTGTTTTGGTGCTCTTCTGGAGCTCTAACAGGGCTTCTTTTGTGTACATACCAGCTTGAGGCTGGACATTAGAGGGAAGGGACGAGGCGGGAGGGTGAGAGGCAATTCGGTCTTTTGCCGAAGCAAGCTTGTGGTTTGATTTGGAAAATCTGGATAATGATGACGATGGTTTGGAGGAAGGTCGAGTGAAAGGGCTTTCCAGTGACTCATCATCGTCGGCAAACGAAAGTAGGCTTTTTGTTGGGGGTTGTGAGGGTGTCTTTTTGGGTTTATTGGTGGCGGAGGGTTTCTTTGTGGTAGAAGTGCGGTTTAGTAAGGTAGTGGTGGATGGTTTATCCTCTTCTCCGTCGTCGTCACCATCATCCGCGCGGCGGCGGAAGTTGCGGGATTTGGCGCTGCTCATTGTGGCAGATAGAAGCGGTTTGAAGCTTTGGAATCTGTAGCTAATTTGGCAAAAAAGCTTGGTGTCACGTTTTGGTTTTTAACTTTGGAATCTCTGGAGAAATTATCCCCACTGCTTATGATGATAGAGATTTGAACATCAAACTGCAGAGAGTGGAAAGTCGTAAAGAACTTTTGGGTACCCAAAAACAGATAAAAATATAATGAAAGGTTATTGTCGGTAAAAATTATAAACTCCAAGAAAAAATAACATCAGAGAAAACAATGGATTAAAACACCGAACAAAATAGACACGAAAAAAGCAAATGAGTTGAACTGTTTCTGAGATAGGGAAGAAAAAAAAAATCACCGGGAGGCAGAAGCAGATGAAGCCTGAAGGGGATGGTTGGACTTGGGCGGCAGTGACCGGAAACTGTGGTTGCGGTTACCGGAGTTTTAAGCGGTTGAAGCCTGAAGAATGAAAGTTAGCTTTCCAATTTTGGAAAATTTTAAATTTGGGAATTAGGGCTTATCGTTTTCTTCCCTTGCGCAAGTTTCGGGTTAAGTTTAGAAGTCTGATCTGGTTCAGGCTTGGTGATTTGGTGCGAACTGTGGCGACGTGGGTTACGCTCGTTTAACCTCGGTAATAAGGCGGGGACGGAGACTGTCGTCCGCAATCCGATTAAATTTTTTTAATTTAATTTACACGAATTATATCCCACTATAAAAAACGTTAGATGCACCACATTTTAATTGCATGAAGAGGTCTACAATGTTATTGATGACAATAATTATACCCTCAAGTTTTTTGTACTATTTTTTGTAATTAATTTTTAACAATTAATTGACTGGTTACGTAAATAATAGTTTATATCTAAAGTAGGATAGCGTTGTTTGAAATAAAGAACTAATTTCGTGCTTCTTATTCGTTATATATTTTGGTTATTAAAATTAGCGTAGATAAATAAGTAATCTGATATTTAAATAAAGAAAACCTTTAGACAAAAAATATCTATATAGACAAAATTTATAATTAATGGGAGATTAACTTTAAAAATTAAAGGGAAAAATGGTTAAGATTTCACTTACAATAAAAATTAAATTTGAGGAACTTTAAAATAATTTTTATGTGGCGTACCCAATAATAGTTGTGGTGTGAATATAATTAGCCTTTAATTTAATACCTATATATCCCTTTCTTCATATATATAATAATAAATATAATTATATATTATATATAATATAATATATTAAGGAACCGATTAATTTTCAATCAATTTAGCATAGGAAGTCTCAACTTCCCTCCGAAAAAAAGAAAAGAAAAGAAGAAAAGATGCCTCAACATGAGCCTGGAAATAGGATATAAGCTATGCGCAATTACAGTAATGGCCATCACCACTTGCCCTAACAAAGGGTACCATGTTTCTGCTCCTTTCAAAACATGACTCACATAATACATGGGTCGCTCAATGCACCACTAAACCTTCAACAACACAAAACTGACTGCTTGCTTTGAGGTAGCAATGTATAATCGCAACACGTCACATAGCTCAAGTCTGGTTAATACATGTACATTATGAAAATCCATTTTTAACTGCTCAAATGACTTATCACACTCTTCATTCCAATCAAACTTTTCAAATTTTTTTCTTAATGCACGGAAAAGTGAATGACACTTGCCGCTAACCTGAGACATGAATCTATTCAAAGACGCAATTCTTGTCGGTCAACTTTTGCATATCATGTTTACAAGTCGACAAAGAAGTAATAATATCAATCTTATCAAGTTAGCCCATAGATTTTTCTATAGTATCTATTGGACACCATTTATGGAGTCCAAACCAGTGGCGGAGCTAGGAAAATTTGTTTACGGGGGCAAAAAATTTGTGACAAAAGATATGAAAACAACAGAAGACGAATAATGAAAATTTTTTATTGAGTTATTACAGTTTTTCTCTACGAGTTTTCGTACTTTGATAATGTTGCATGATTGCATCGTTATCAATTTCATCAAATACATCCTTCTCAAGATAAGATATAAAACTATTATTTAACCATTGAGGCATTGATCTCCAATTCGATTCCACAATCGAATCTTGACAAGATTCATTACAGAAAATACTCTCTCCACTGTTGCAATAGCAACAAAAAGAATTAAAGCCAATGTCACAAGCCTGTAAACCAATAGATGTACTTGATTTTTCTTTGTCAAAACCAACTTCTTTGCAAGATCACTAAGGCCTTGTAATCCTCTAAAACTTTCATTAGTATGCATATCAGTAATATGTGTCTCAAGTTGGTCATCAAGAACCAATACTTCTAATGGTGAAAAATCATGTGGATAATACCTAGCCAGCTGAATTAGTCTATCCTTATCAAATGCTAAAAATAAATTATCTGGACACAAACACGCTATACAAAGGCACAACTCATTGTTTACCTCAGAAAAGAGAGCATTCAATTCCTGGAGTTGCATACCAATAACGGAATAGAAAAAATCCACTCGTAAGTGATGCAAATTTGTCATTTCTGGAATGTTTCGTTGTGAACGGCCTGGAGGTCTATACATATCATCCATCTTAGGAACATCAATGTTGTGTTTAAAGGTGGGCGAAAAAACCGAGAACCGGCTAACCCGAACTAACCCAACCCGGTTCGGGTCTGGTTGAGCCTGTTTTTGGCGCATGTGGGTTGGGTAGCGGGTTTCAGCAAGCAAAACCGAACCGGTTTGGTTTGGTTTGTGGGTTTGGCCGGTCAAACCGGTCAAACTCGGTCAAAACCAAACTAAACCTACTCGGTTCGGTTTAACCGGTTTACCTATTTATTTATTATTATTTTTAATTTTTTTCCCTTCAAAACGCTTTTTGGTTCCAACTTCGAAGCTGTCACTCCAGCCTTATTTTCACAAATCAAAATGCATATCAAAATCAAACACTCAAAATCCCTCTTTTCTAAACCTAAAAATTTAGAATCTCAAATCCATTCCGATCTCGCCAAACAAAATCTGATCTGAAACCCTAAGTTGCTTCATCTGCCACCGCCGCTCCCTGAAATACTAAAGATTCAAAGTACAAATCTAGATTTCAATTCCAAATCAAAATAACAATCTCAACTTGAAACCTAAACTCTAAACTAAATTTTTTCACTGCGTCGTTCTTCTCCGTTAGGCCAGACCGCCGCCACTGCTTCTCCATTTTTCTACCCCGCGAGACCCCTTTTTTCCTTGCTCCACCGCTACTGCTACGAGAGAGAGAGAGAGAGAGAGATGTAGGCTGCTTGTTCAATCACTAGGTTCTTGGCTGCTTCATCGCTAGGTTCTTGGCTGCTTCGTTCTTGGCTGCTTCAATGTATTAGTTCAGACTTAGGTTTCTTGGTTTGTTATGGCCTCATGGGCTCTTAGACTTGGGCCAAATTGTGGGCCTAGAAAAATAAGAGAACATGGGCCAATTTAAGTAAAAAAAGAAAAAAAAATTAAGAAGGCTAACCCAAAAACCAACCTGATCCATTAACCGGCCCGACCCCGACTTTTGGTCGGGTCAGTTTCGGGTTTAGGCCCAACCCTGCAAGACAGACCCGATGCCCAACCCTAGTTGTGTTTTTTACAAAATAAACATACCTCTTCCAAAAAAGAATCCCATCCATTATCCCTCATTATTTGAAGTCTTTCTTTACAAACTTTCACTAATGCCATGTCATTTACAATGTCTTGATCTTTCCATTGTAGTGTCTTTGACAATTCATTTGAAATTCCTAAGATCCTTTTCACGGGATGTAGACTAAACACAAAGTCAAATGTCAATATCAAATTCAATAAATTACGTGCTTCACCTCTCTTTCCAGTACTTGGAACATCAATGGCAATCATTTCAAGGACATCAATTGTAGATGAAAACATGTGAATCAAGCTAACTAAAGAACTATAGTGAGATCCTCACCATGTATCACCTGAACGTTTAAGAATAGTTTGTTGATTAAGGCCTAGTCCGCTTGAAATGTCTCCATGGTCCAATGCTTCCAAAATTTTAGTCTTTGTTGTTTATGAAGAAAATCACTACGTTTAGCCGATCCTCCTACAACATTCATCACTCTGTCAACCAAATCAGAGAATGCTTCAATTTCTAAGGGCTTGCTTGCTACAACTACAATGCTAGTCGAAGTTGGTAAGCAAAGCAATAAATATAGTAAGCTCTTGGGTTCTCTTTTAAAATAAGTGCTTTGAGACCATTAAATTCTCCTTGCATATTACTTGCCCCGTCATAACCTTGACCCCTCAAACTAGCAATGCTTAAATTATATTTAGAGAATAAGTGATCAATAGCATCCTTAAGAGAGACTGCTGTGGTACTCGATACATGCTCGATACCTACAAAACGTTCCACAACATATCCATTCTTATTCACATAATGTAAAACAATAGACATTTGTTCCTTAACTGAGATGTCATGAGATTCATCTACTAAAATAGAAAATAATCCATCTCCAATGTCTTTGAGAATAGCACTGATTGTTTTAGAAGCAATAGCACTTACAATGTCTTTTTGCACATTAGGGAATGTTAACTTGAGATGCTCAGGAGCATTCTTAAAAGTAACTGCCTTAACCTCTTCATGTTGCCCGGCCAAAAAATGTAACAATTCAAGAAAATTCTTTGATTACTTGAATGCTTTGACTCATCATGTCCTCAAAATGTTAGCCCTTGTCTCAGAAGAAACCAAACACAATCAATTGAAGCACTTAAATGATAATCATTCCTGGATTGTTGTGAGTGCCTCAAGAAAATTGTTTGAATACTTTGACCTTGATCGATGGAGTCTTTATACTTAATGCGAGCTTTATTATGTGCACTATTATGGTCCCCAAGACGCTCTTGTAATCTTTCTTTTCTTTTCCAATTTTTGAGTCCTCTCTCGACAAATGTATCACTCTCTTCCCGTTCTCCACCACTTGATCTAAAAAGATAGCAAATGAAACAAAATGTTGCATCCTTTTCTATGCTATACTCCAACCAAGACGGAAAATCATCAAACCAAGAAGGTTGAAAACGTCTCATTAATTTTCCAAATTTTGTTTGTGGAAGCTTATGCTTGTGAGGCTGATGAGGACCCATTTGTATGTATGCTCTTCGAATTTCACCTCGAGCCTTTACATCATATTCTATAAGTGGAATTCGAAGTCCAAGATCTGTAGGAAGATTTGAAAAATCATTTTTATCTCTAGTACCACTTCCATGCCCAATGTTCACTTCAGTTGGAATATTCTTTTCATTCCTATCCTCTCCAATTTCAACACGAATATCACTTTCATTTTGTGCAACTCTACTAGGGCCGCTACCGTTACTAGTCTTCTTTCCATCAGCATTTTGATCCTCAGAAGAAAAAGGATCTTTCCTTTTAAAATATTTTTCAATGCTTATATCTATCAAATAAAAAATTAAATATGCCATAACTCATACAAATTGTACTTTATGACTTATATCAATAACTAGGTCAATATTCTAATTCAATAAGACAGTAACTAATTAGTCGTTAACATAAACAATATTAACCTAAGATTAAACAACTTATTTTCAAATTTTCAATGAACAATTTAAAACATTCCAAACGTCCAGCAGACTGAAGAAAAAAATTCAAAAGCATTATATATTATTTATATAATTATATTGAAGAATGAAGAATTCATAAAAATTCACAATAAACATTATATATTATTTATATTAGAAATTTTACACTATCAAGAATTTAAGAAATAAAAAGTGATTCATACCTCACATTGTGAAAAAGATTGTAAGTATCTGGTGGATTGTGGTGGACGACCACAATGATGAATGATGAAGCAAACTATAAATTGTACAAAAGATATGAAAAACCCAATGGTTGAAGATGAATGTAAAAGTCAAACCGCAATGCGATATAGGGTTATTCAATTCTTTGTTATCAATTTGTCATAATTGAATCATACGATCAACGGTGGAATATGAATCGAGTTTTTTTCCTCACAAATCTTGGTTTAAGAAATAAGAATTGTTATTTGGGAGGTGCTTTCCGCAAAAGCCCAAAAACCGATTTTCGTTTATTTGGTTTGGCGGTGTGATTGGAGAATTTGTCATTTTCCATTTTTTTTTAATTAATTGGAAGTTTTCAAAATCTTTTTTTTTTGGGGGGGTGGGAAGGGGGGAATTGCCCCCCATTGCCCTTAAATGGATCCACCCCTAGTCTAAACTATGATTTGACAAGTATCTAATGGACACATTGGAAGATAATGACCATATTTCCCTCTAATGTGTTCAATTGACACTTACCACATTTGTAACATATCCGAAAATTTAACAGATCGGAAGAGTGCTACGTGGTCATTAATTTGGAAACTATCGCTTGAATCACATTAGAAGACTTCAAGATTTGCGGTCAATTAAAGATGGTAGTCCTTGATTGACATAAATAAAAGTACGGGGACTTAATTATAAGGCGACACAAAGTACAATGATTACTTAATTATAAGGCGATACAAAGTACAAGGATTTCTCGAGCTGTGACAGCCTCAATCCCACATCGCTTGGGTAGAGAAAGAGAGACCAATTTATATGCCAAGAGACCCACTCCATCTGACATGAGGCCTTACGCTCTTCCGATCTCCAAGAGAAAAACCGTGCGGGCTAGGCCCAAAGCGGACAATATCATGTCAAAGTGGAGCGGGTCATTACAGATGGTATTAGAGCAGAACCCAATCGGAAGTGTGGCCAACGAAGACGTTGGGCCCCCTTAGATGGGGTGGGGTGATTGTGACAGCCTCAATCCCACATCGCTTTGGTAGAAAAAGAGAGACCAATTTATATGCCAAGAGACCCACTCCATCTGACATGAGGCCTTTTGGGTAAGAGCCCAAGAGAAAAACCGTGCGGGCTAGGCCCAAAGCGGACAATATCATGTCAAAGTGGAGCGGGTCATTACAGATGGTATTAGAGCAGAACCCAATCGGAAGTGTGGCCAACGAAGACGTTGGGCCCCCTTAGATGGGGTGGGGTGATTGTGACAGCCTCAATCCCACATCGCTTTGGTAGAAAAAGAGAGACCAATTTATATGCCAAGAGACCCACTCCATCTGACATGAGGCCTTTTGGGTAAGAGCCCAAGAGAAAAACCGTGCGGGCTAGGCCCAAAGCGGACAATATCATGTCAAAGTGGAGCGGGTCATTACAGATGGTATTAGAGCAGAACCCAATCGGAAGTGTGGCCAACGAAGACGTTGGGCCCCCTTAGATGGGGTGGGGTGATTGTGACAGCCTCAATCCCACATCGCTTTGGTAGAAAAAGAGAGACCAATTTATATGCCAAGAGACCCACTCCATCTGACATGAGGCCTTTTGGGTAAGAGCCCAAGAGAAAAACCGTGCGGGCTAGGCCCAAAGCGGACAATATCATGTCAAAGTGGAGCGGGTCGTTACAGTTGGTATCAGAGCATGGTCCTCCGGCCTCACATACATGTATCGCTCCTACTCGGACGGATCCGCGCACCTATAGGTATTGAAATCAGTTATGTTAATTGAGGATAAGTTAAATTTGACATTGGTAATATTATACATTTGGCTTCTAAAAGTTTATCAATGAAAATAAGGAAAATGGAAAGGAAAAATAATAGTTTTCAATTTATTTCAAAATGCCTAACTTTAAGAGGTACCAAATGGCTTTTGTTTATGTTTGAAAAAGTTTTGGAATCTAAAAAAAAAAAAGTGAAATTCTGCCACTGTGCGGCCGCACTGGCCGCAGCAGCCCGCGGCAAGCATGCCGCGGTGTAGCCGCGGCCAGCAGAACTTTTCGCCCAACCGCGGGTGCACCGCGGCTCAGCGCGGCCAGACCGCGCCTAAGGCGGTACGCTGGCCTAAATTTTGCGATCAAGTCCCTGAACTTTTTGATTTTGTCCAGATCAGTCCAAAGCTTTAGATTTTTCTAGAAAAATTGTAATTGGGTTTCCAAACTTCATGATTTCTTCTATGTTGATTAGAAAAACTTCGTTTTGACTATTTTTACACCTAAACTAACCGTTGTAGGTGATTATTTAACATACTTTGAATAAACTTGGAATAATTTATCTAATCGGATTTTTAAAGTTTTGAAAACTTAACTTTTGTAAACTTATGGTATATATGCTTTTAAAAGCAAGAGATACCACAACATTTGGCAAATTTCGAGGACGAAATTTATTTAAGGGGGGTAGATTGTAACATCCCGGAAATTTCTACAAATTAAGGTAAGCAACGAAATTGTTGTTTTAAAAGAATTACTTGAATATTATTGGAAGATTTTGTGAAAACTAAAAGGTGGTTACCAAATTGATGCTAAAGAAAGAATTTAGTTCCAAATTGACATAAACTAAAGTATAGTGACTTAATTGACTTAAATCAAAGTTTAGTGGCTTAATTGAAGAATGAGACAAAGCACAAGGATTTCCCAGACAATTTTCGCCAAGTGTGTGGTAAATATTGTGCCACGTGTCAAGATATAATTGGCGGAACTTAAAATTTATTAAAAACAATTAAGCCTCAACTATTATAAAAAGGACCAAGGGGTCCTCAATCTTTCCAAAGCCCCCAAGTCATCCTATTTTTCCCTAAACTCCCAAAATTCGTCCAACATTGTGGATGGTTGAGAAATACCTATAGAAACCTACTAAAACACCTACTTCTCACTTAAAAAGGGCCCTTAACCTTATATAGATAGACCCTAACTCAATAATAGATTTAATTAAGGAATATCAAGGCTTTAAAGAAACTTTTTCACGGGGATTATTCAAGAAATATTTGAGGTGAGTAACCGATATTTTAATTCTCTTTCTTCATTCATAAAGTTTTCATAAGTGAGTAACCGGTCCCTTGATTCTCTTTCTTTTGTTCATCATATTTTCATAAGAGATGCATAAATTTTTAATGCATTGTTATGTAAAGAAAGATTGGTTTAATGCATCGGTATCGCTAGTTAATGCTCTACCCGCTCTGAATTACTCTGTGAAACATGACCTTGCTATGTGATATTGGTCATTCTGACTATGTGATAATCTGTGGCCTTGTTGTATGGTCTTGGCCAATCTGAATCTTTGTGGCCTTGCTGTGTGATATTGGCCAATCTGAATCTCTGTGGCCTTGCTGTGTGATCTTGGCCAATCATGTGCGCACCACGGGTAGTAGTTTAACTAGTGATAGGGCCCTTTGTGCATTCAATGACTTTGTGAATCGAAAGGCTTTGTGAAATACATGGTTTTCCTAAAAATACGAAAGTGAATCAAGATATTTGGTTATTCACTGAGTAGTTTATACTCATTCCCCTTTTCCTACAATCTTGTAGGTATCAAATTAAGAAGTTATGTGGTCGAATCGTCCTAAGACGGAGGGGATACATGTATGTGATCAAGACTTCGGTGTGTGCGGCCGAGGTTTCGTTGTGGGTAGCCCACGAAACATTTAATCATCAGAGTACGCAGCGAAGGCGCCTCGATATTCTGAACTATATTCGTATCAGATTTTTAACCGTTAAAGGCTTCCGCTACTGTGTATGAATCGCGTCCGTTACACGAGCAATAAATAAATGATCCACATTGAGCCACACAACCTCGTAAGGTGTACAGCGTTACGTTGTGCCACGTGTCGCAATGTCATTGGCGGAATTCAAATTTTATTAAAATTAACTCAATTATAACTATTATAAAAAGGGCCTTTGAGTCCTCAAGTTCCCAAAAGACCCCCAAACCATCCCCTTTCTATCCCAAACCCCAAAATTCGTCCAACATGGCCAAGGAAAGGAGAAAACCAATAAAAGATCACAAAAACCCCTATTTGTCCTTTGAAAAATGTCCCTTACCATATATAGAAGGATTATAGCTTGAAACATAGCTTTAGTTGAGGAACATCAAGGTTTTAATGACCTTTTTCTACTTGAGATTATTCAAAGAATATTTGAGGTGAGTAACTATTACTTTGATTTCCTTTTTAACATTGATGATGTTTTAAAATATTAAGTATATATTTGATTAAAGCAATGAAAATGGATTCTGATGCATTGAAAATAAAGATTGATATATTGCATTTTGAATCACTACTTGCTCTACCCGTTCTGTATCTGTTATGCTCTGCTCTATTGCCACACTAGGAGTCATCTAATGATACCGAGATGGGCGACGATTGGTGTGGAATCTGCTCTGTATATGTATTAATCTGTTTAGAATTTCGGTAGGGGTCAACCGGAATTCAAATATGGATTCACTTAATTGTACATGACCATGATTGAATTGATATGATTCTTGCATGCATCACGGGTAGTAGTTTAACTAGTGATAGAGCCCATCTGTGCATTGAAAAGTTTTGTGCGTGGAATGATTTTTTGGAAAATAAATCTTTCAAATAAAAGGTAAATCAAAGGGTTTTGTTACTCACTGAGTACTTTGTACTCATTCCCTTCTTTACTACAATTTTTGTAGATGATTGAAGCTGTAACATCTGAAAAGCAAGGCAAACCTGGAGTTGAACCGTGCTCATAAAATGGAATAGAATTGTGCATGTAGTGTAAATCTACCTTTGAAGCTACTATGAATTTAATGGTTTCATGCTCACCTCTATAGTATATATGTTTTTACATCTTATAACATATAAGAAAATAGTGAGTTATAATCTTTATATTGATTTGAACTCTACTTTTCCTGTAAAAGTTTTCTAGTAACTTGGCGTATTTTAGTAATCAATAAAATATATTTATTAATACAACTTCTTGTGTGTTTTATATATTTCCTTGAAAAATCTACCTTTAATGTTTTCTTAAAAGTTTAACAATATGGTCACTTATATAATTAGCTTTATATATTAAACTATGTAATATAAGATAAATTGGATTGTTCTGTACATTCCGTCCTCGCTGTTTGAATTAAAGCTTCCACTACATAATTTATAAATTAACATAAGATATTCGAAAATATTGAAAAATTAGCGGGGGCGTGACAACATTACAGTTTGAACTCCATAAATGGTGTCCAATAGACACCATAGAAAAACTGTAGCCCCTATATGTCTCCCTCTCGGACTGATCATGTGCCTAAAAAATTTGTTCACAGTCGTTTCAAAAGCACACTTCTCAATATTGAACTTTATTTTATGCTTGAAAGTGACTTCAAACACTTCCTGCAAATCGCTGTTATGATTCATTTTATCATCGCTGCACATCATCGTATCATCAATGTAAGGCTGCATGTTTTTCCCAATTTACGCAGCGAATACAATGCTCACTATGCACTGATAAGTCACACTTGTATTTTTCAAGCCGAACGACATGGCTGTAAAGCAATATGTTTCGTATTCTATTATAAAGGCTATCTTTTCTTTGTCTGCGTCAGCCTTCCTCATCTAATGATATCTTGAGAATGCATCTAAAATGCTTTTTCCTTGTCGTGTATCAATTAGCTAATCAATTCTGGGCAACGGTTAAGAGTCTATTGGGCAAGCTCTATTAAGATTAGTGAAATTGGCACACATCATTAATTTACCATTCGCTTTCTTCACCAAGACAACATTCGCGATCCATTCATGATATAAAGCTTGCCTTGGGCAATTTATAAATTTCTTCCTTTATTACCTTTTGTTGCTTTGGTGCGAATTCACTATTAGCATGTGATTGCCCAATTAGTACTAGGAGTTGCCCAAAAAAACTAGCATCGAGTTTTAACTCTTAGGCTGAGGGTTTAAATCCTAAAAGACACGGTTCTCAATGAGAATTTGCAAAACCGTGCGGGCCTCTAAAACGGACGAAATTGTAGTTGTTGACGCAATTGCTCGTAAAGAAAACAATTTATACCATATGAATTTAAAAGAAAAAAAAGAAATGAAAAAAAAATTGAAAAGAGAGAAAAAGGGGAAACAAGAAAAGGAAAAAAATATTGAAAAGTGGAAAAAGAAAAAAAAATACCAGGCCGCAGGCATGTGGGGGTGTACGTGTGAGCATGAGTGTTTAAAAAAAAATAATAATAATATATAAAAGGATAAAAAAGAAGAACATACATCAACATGTATATTAGGGACTATTTTTGATAAATTTTCTATAGAAACAGATCGAGCTCCGAATTTAGAGCCCGACCACTGATTACATGAGCGTGGTCCTCTGTAATTGGTGGTCGGCTCTAAATTCAGAGCCCAATCTATTTTTATAGTCAGACTGATATTTTTGAAATAAAAAAGGTTAGGAAGTAAATGTAGAAATAGTTCAGAAAATTAAGACAGCGATAACTTTGCCTTTTTGAATTGGGTGGTTGAGGGCTAGTTGTGGAAGGTAAGAGATAATGATGGTGATATGGATGATTGAAATAGCGAAATCCATGAATAGGAAAGGAGAAAAAAAGTAGCTGTTGGGTTGAATCCGGCAGGATGGAGGGTAGTGTTAGTGGTAGTTGAGGTTCTGTGGTGTCCTTGGTGTTCAAGGGACTATGTGACAATATATAATTGAGTGCGTTGTGGGGCTCATCATCCAACACACCCAATGGTGTGTTGACACACAATTCTTTAGACACTATAATATGGTGTCTAAAAAGACACCATGAAATGTACCTTTAAAACATATTTGACATAGCTTACAAGTAATTCATAATCTATAATTACTCCGAATCCGTTTACTCATTTTTTTTAGAGCGAGTTTGTTTTTTCAAGGTTCTTTGAACCAATTTATAACCTTGAAAAAAGAAACTAAGAGCTTGTTTTTGAGAGTTTTATATAAAGTAAAAAATTTATCAAATCAATATCAATTATATATTTTTCACAAAAAATAAATTCGTACACTTTTTAATAATTTTTTTTACATTTTCACGGCACATTCCCTAGACCACTTTTTTTTTTTTTTTTTGTAAAACTCGACGCTCCGAGAACAAGCAAAAAAGTTAAAAAGGAGTTTGCAAAAAAAATAATAAAAAATAATAAAAAGGAAAGCGCAAAAGGGGCTTCCCGTTTTTCAAATTTCAAACCAAATTGACAAAAAGACAGCACAGTTCCAAAAAAAAAAATTCGCAAAATCTTACAAATGACCACTTTCCCTCGAGGATCAGACTCAAGAGTCCTACTGATGGCGATTTCCAGGAAGTTCTCAGCTAACTAAGAAAATAAAGGGGCTACAAAGAATTTATGTTTTGATTCTCGCTGCAGGTCTCTAATGGCTGGGTATTCCCTCTCTATCTCTACCTCTCTGCCGTGCGTTCGTAGATATGTGCAGTAGTTTCTTTCTTTGGGCAAATTTTCGTTGCATCTGTATGTATGATTATATGCTTTATTAATGAATGGGTAGTGATTTTAACGTATTCAGGTAGTTGTTTACTGAAAGATTCCATTTTACTGGCGCCATTGACCGCGGCTTTCCAAAAAGTTTTGATCTTTACAGGAGGTTTTTGAGTCCGAAATTTTATTGCTACTTGCATTCTCGTATTATGAGAGAAGAATCATGCTAATTTTTATTGACGATTTTCTTTATTATCTTGGATTGTTAAGGAGTGACTTTGAGTTTCTTTGGGTGGGGTTGAATTTGTTTAAAGTATCGGGTATTTCTTTTCCAAAATGTGAATCATGTTGAAAACGGAGAACTTTTTTTGGGATTCTGGGCTGGGTTTTCTGGCATTTTATTCGCAATCTCATGCTTCGTTGGAGGGATGATTTAATCCTTATAAGATAGTAAACTTAGGGTTCCTTGACTCCACGCTTATTTGGTATTAGGATCGAGACTTTGATTTCTTGACAGCTGACACTGCTTTTGCTAACAACTACAGCATGTGTTGGACTGAAAGATCGGAAGCTGGTTGTGCTATTCTTAGATTGATTCTCATTGATGCTGAATTATGCATTTCACCTTAACGTAAATTGTCTTATTACTCTTTGTGTCACCGAATCATGCTCTGCCTTCTTTTTTATCTATTTCTTCTTCGAAGAGAGGCAAAAAAAAAAAAAAAAAAAAAGAGAAGGAAAAAGAAAAAGAAAAAAAGAAGGAACAGAAAATTTGCACAAGTTTATGTGCCTCTTAAATTTATTTGGAGCAACCTTTACATTTCTTATGTGTCATTGCTGCAGTTCTCGGTTTGCTCTTTATTATTGAGTGTAGGTAGTAGTGCTATTATGACGGATTGGTTGGTATTTGGTATAGTTTCTTGATGAAGAAGCTAATGAAGTTAGCTTTATACAGATTATTACTCTGATATTTGAGCATTGCTCCCGTTTCTCATTGATTGCATAACTTCAAAGATTTATTCCGCCCTAACTATGGTGCATGATAATTTTGTAAAGCACAAATTGCAACTTGGATCGTAACAAACTCCTACTAGAGAAGAATTCTGAAATGGTTCTCATTACCTTTCAATGCCAAATGGTAATATGAATAGAGCTCACTTTACACATTCTTATATTTTGCTACCTGGCAAGTTGATCCAAAC
The DNA here is from genome assembly GCA_963692815.1 of Nyctanthes arbor-tristis. NCBI lineage: Eukaryota > Viridiplantae > Streptophyta > Magnoliopsida > Lamiales > Oleaceae > Nyctanthes > Nyctanthes arbor-tristis. Next base: position 15,635 of record CAVNYN010202151.1, read on the forward strand.
AACTGTTTTGCATTATTTTACTCGCTGCATTCCTGATTGATTGACATATTTCTGAAAATCTGACTAAAGATGTTGCTTCTCTTAAATGTTTTTTAGAAAATATTTTTTCATATCCCTATTATTTGAAATTGATCGGTTACAAAATAGAGTTACTATTTTAAATCTAAGAATGATGTTGTGTAATCAGATATTTAATCAATTAAGCATTGTTGATTATGAGAGGTGCAGTAAGGTATATTATGCTTGATAATAGTGTTCAATTTTGTTAAAAAAAATTAATAAAATGCCCGGATAATTTTTTTGAAAGAATTAAAGGAAGTAGTTATTGGAGCTTTACATATCTCATTCTCTTATTAATGGGTCACGCCAATGTTATTAAGCTTATTTGTCACTGGTTAAGTGACAGTGACTTGATTGTCATAGGGGAAGGAATATATAACTTGTGGAAGTGGAGAAATAAAATAAAGAAAAATTAGAGGAATTTGTATCTTTCTTGTCAGATTGCGAGTAATGGGAAAATTTTTACAGCTGAAGCTGATTTGATTCTCAGTGCTTATATTCATCATTAGGCATCAACAACCTGATAAATCCATTTCAAGTCTATGATACAATTTTTATTTATTTGTTCGTTTATTTTCTTGTGTTCATGCTCATTTTGCTCTTCTCAACTTGTCATATCTTTCATCTGCTTTCTGTGACTTCTCAGGACTTAACTAAGAATATTACCTCATGTTTTCAGTTTAGATCGTTCATTTTCCACCAGCATTGCTTCCATTATCACTTGTAATTTTTACTTAATTATCTTTTACGTTGCAGGCCATCATGGTTGGTGGATAGCAACCGAATTGCCACAAAAATTAGGAGCGCTTCATGTGCATCTGATCCAGCAAAAGTTAATTGGCAAAGCGATCCAACGAAATCTTGCCCAAATTGTCAATATGTTATTGACAACAGTGATGTATGTCATCTTTATTGTGGATATCAATTTTTGTCTTCATTTATGTGCTTATATATTCCGGACCTACCTCTGAAGTTGTACTTTCTGCTTCTTCGAAATGGGTCATTGACCATGTGTTGGATAAGAGCGTCTCCAATGCAACAATGTCTACCTCTAGAAGCCATCCATGATACCTTCTACCATTTATTTTATACTCTCTCTCTCTCTCTCTCTGTGCCCCCTTTTCTATTTTTTTTTGACTAACTAATAATAGTGTGGCGCATATACACAATACTCATCGTTGCATTGGAGATGTCTTTTGTTATATCCTCTATTTCTCTTCTCACATGTGCACAACGAATATTGTTGCCTTTGAGTTGCTCTAAGTAAATCTTTAAACCATTTAAGTGTGCTATTCTGATCCCCAGTCCAACTTACCACTAACCCTCTACACTTCAAGGAATTATTTGCTCTGGATGTTGGGAACAAATTTTAAAGATGGCCGATTTCAAAACTTTTGTGGTCATCTTTGTACGGATTGTAAGCATGTAATATATTTATGGAATGATCGTATGCTAAACGATAGCTTATGCTAGGCTTTTCCAGGAAATATTGCTGGAAAATAGTAATATTTTTAGGGAGTGTATGAAATTGGTTTTATGAAAAGTTATTTTTTTTTGCAGAATCTGTGGTAAAAAAGTAGAATATGTGGTTAAAAAGTAGAATGAGGAAATGCAAATAATAATTTTTTTTTTAAAAAAAATGTGTGGCTGAGAATGAATTGGAACAAGAATTGATTCTCGTAAAATCAGTTTCATACACATCTTTATATCGATATCCCTTTATCTGAAAATATTCAAGTTTTCATTGAAATTGTAGAAATAATTTGGTTGTGTTACATGTTATGCACGACTTTTCTGCTGCTGTTCAAGAGAGTTCCTCGACCCTTCTGTTAAACAAAATTTGTCTTTAATTTAGTGTGAACTCAAAACTGCTATAGTTGCCCGGGATGTTCTCTTTGTTACGTGTAACTGATAGTTGTTTACTTGATTGTCATGGAATTGAAATCTTGTAATGCATCTTAGATGTTACTTTCTGAAAGCATGGAAGTTTATATATTGAATGATAATGTGTAAAGCAATTTTAATCCAACGTTTTTCTCTTTCTAGGTAGCTCATCAGTGGCCAGGCTTACCCAGAGGCGTGAAATTTGATCCTTCTGACCAAGAGATCATTTTTCATTTACTTGCAAAAGTTGGGGTTGATAACTTGACACCTCATCCTTTCATTGATGAATTTATTCCAACTGTTGATGAAGATGATGGCATATGTTATACACATCCTCAGTATTTGCCAGGTATATACTAAAATTTACAGTATTCCCTTTTTTTTAATTTTTTAACTTTCTCCCTTTTGATTCATCATTATCATTCATCCTTTTTTTTTTTTTGTCTTAAAAAAGGGGAGATTCATCATTCATCCAGTTATATCTAGATTTGAAAGACATTATTCATTTTCAGGTGTGAAACAGGATGGAAGTGTATCACACTTCTTTCACAGAGCAATTAAAGCTTATAATACAGGAACGCGAAAGCGTCGAAAAATACACGATGCTAACATAGGGGATGTTCGTTGGCATAAGACTGGTAGGACAAAACCTGTCTTTCTGGAGGGTGTTCAGAGAGGATGTAAGAAAATTATGGTTCTTTATGTTAGCCCAGTTAGAGGTGGGAAGGCAGAGAAGACTAATTGGGTGATGCACCAGTATCACTTGGGTACGGGGGAAGATGAAAAGGAGGGTGAATATGTTATCTCGAAAGTGTTTTATCAGCAGCAACAAGTTAAACAAAGTGAGAAAGGTGAAGAAGCTCTTCATGAATGCATTGATGCAATGGTTGCTAAAGTGGATCCTCTCACTCCCAAGTCTCTGACTCCTGAACCTCCTCGCGCTGAGAGGAGATTATCCAATATTGAGACAGGAGAAACTTTTGTTCCTAACATTCAGGTAAGTTTTGGATTGTTATTTTTGCTCCTTTTTTTATCTTTGAGGGGCTTAATTAATTTGATGGGGTATGTGGGTCAATTCTCTTCTCAATTTTCAAAATCTATTCTGGATTTTAGCATCAAGACCAGGGGAATATGGAAGAGGAAGTGGAAACTCTGTCCAAAGAGCCCGATAATCAAGAGCGCAACAATACTGAGAATCATGATGATCTAGTTGAAGGTAAGAATGATGATGAAGCTGTTGACGACACAAAATGGTGGGAAAATGAGTCACAGTTCCTGTTAAGCTCACAGCAGCTCGTGGAAGGCCTATCTTTGTGTGATGAGTTTCTCCAGAGCCAATCTCCAAATAGAGATGGAAATGAGAACAATGAAGGACTGAATCACAAACCCCGTCTCTCTGATTATGCTCACTTAGGACCAGAGGATCTGAAGAAGGATTTAGAAGAATGCCAAGACTTAGTGCTCGATCCAACAAATCCTGCAAACATAGAGCTTGATACACCTCCAGACTTCCGGTTGAGCCAACTTGTAAGATTTGCTGCCTCTCGACATGTTTGAAGTTAGAAGTTACATATACTGTTGGCTTCAAGTATAAAAGGATTAAAGTTTATTGGTTAAATTAAAAATTAAGTTCTTTTTCTCTGTCTCTACGTAAGAGTTGCTTTCTCGTATTTCAGTTTTAACTTAAGTTGGTAAAAATTGTAAGTTTGTTAATCGTGATGCAATGATGTTCTTCATATACATCTGTAGGAGTTCGAGTCGCAGGAAAGTTTCATAGCTTGGGGAGGAAGTTTACCAAACAAGGCAATCGACTAAGGATGAGTCTACATCTTCATCAATTGACTGCTAATTTGCAATGCTGCTCTTTTGCAAAGTTTCCTTTTGAGTTGAAGTGAAGGCATTATTATATGATGCAACTACTGCTTTAGGAGTTCATGCTACTTGCTTCTTTTTGACGAACAAGAATTTAGGGCAAAAAAAAATGCTTTTGTAATCCATGCTTCTCGTGATTCTTGACTTGTATATTAAGCCCTGTATTATATTCTAGTTGCTTACTGCCTGAACTTCAAACTCTTCAGGGATCCTCTCCTTGTAAAGGAATTTTATATTCAGAATCCTCTAGCTCCCAATCTGTGTACTAACTCCTCTGTGTAAGAGAATTGCTAACTTAATACGGTAAAAATTTTCAAGCACCTCAACGAAGTGCCGTTATCCTGTTATCCATGTGGCGTGCATCCATGCACCCTCGTGGTATGGCACCTCCTAAGATGCCTTAACCGGATTGCTAGTAACACTATAATTGGACTCACAAACAACTAGAATTTGCCGCTATGTGCCTTGGGACGAGACCATAGCTCGTTGGAAGTGGGACACCGGAAACTTTTCTTGTAAAGCCAGGACAAGTAGTAATGAACCTGGGCATCGTTACAGGTCACTTAAAGAGGCTACTGGGACATGATTGCTTTAGGGAAAACTGGAATTCCATGCAAAATGTCCCACAGATTGGAAGTTAGCTGGTGATCATAACATTATGTTTAGGAAAAAAGTGAGTTTGTAGGGGGTGAACTAAGAGAAAATAATATGTAAGAATGATTTTTCTTGTTATTACATGATGAAAATCAGACAAATAGGGCCTTTGACACTCTGGGTAACTGTCTCAGTCCAATGTATATAAATTCAATTACATTATTGTGTGTCTCACTTCATCATTATTTGCTCATTGAACTTTCGTTTTAACCATCGAGTGTGATGAATCACTGAATCTTGAGCTATTCTTGTTAACTATTGAGTGGCAAAAATAATGCACTCGACCTTCCATAAGTATGACATGGGGTAATATGTAATGTAACTTTTAAGGTAATTGTGAACATAAACAAATCGGAGAAGAAAGGAGCTCGAGTAAGGTAGAGCACGTTATGCTGTTTCAGAACTATAGAAATGTACTAACTAGGGAAGGTTTTCCCAATAAATTTTGATCACCTATTCTTAGTGGACGCTGTCCTGTGTTAAAAGTACCTTTTTTAAAAAAGAAAATTATGTTGAATGGTTGGATTTGTTTAACTGTAAGCAGCATAAAAATCGTTCACAATAGACAGATAATAAGTCCTACTTACAAAATAACACGTCGAAAATATATGAAATCTTATATCACGAGGTCTGCTACTCAACACATAAATATAAGTGAATTAATATGTCAATATATTAAGTACAAGTGTTTTTAGTGATAATATTTAATTAAATGTATCTTTTACATATTTAGCCCCAGTTTGATCCTTTATATCAAAATACATTATAATCTCATCTACCACTGATTTGACTTCAGATTTGACAACTTCTCATTTATAACGACAAATTTCAAACTTCTATTAAATATACACCACTAATTTCACTTCTTTATAATTTCTCTTTATAAATCAACTACCATAAATTGAATCAAACAGACACTTAATTTTACTTTAAAAAATTATTATATATAAATTTGACCGTAGCTCTAAAAATATTCTTTACTTAGACAAAATGTGTTAAAAAATACTTCTAGATACATAAGAACCGTAAGCTAATATAACTTCCAGCAGCCTTCCTAAAGTCATATAATAACAAACCTACTAGAATGCCAAGGAGGAACTCAAATCGAACTTCTATATGTAATATAACTCCAAGCAGCCCCCACCTCCATGCATACAAGAAAATTCAAAATGTTGTAGAAACTAGAGATCATTCATAGCAATGTTCGTCTTTTGTACAATAAATTATTATATAGTATTAACCCCGTCGCAGGGGGAAAAAAAAGAGGTAGGTAGTATTAACAATTAAAAAATATATATTTATTGAGAGTAGGAGCAAAATCTATTTTCTAAACAACAAATTATTATGTCATATAAAAGAATCTGCGCAACTATGCAGTGAAATTGATCTAGCACAATATGTGTCATATACTATTGAAGTATACACACATGGTCAGTATCTATGAGATTTAATAACATCCTAGTTAGCTCCTAAAGTCTTGATCAACGGTTTGATTCCTGTCATCTACAATCCCTTTATAATATCAAAAGAGGAATTTAAAAAAAAAAAAAAAAAAGAGCTATGCAGATAGTGTAAACTTCTTACAGTGAACAGGAGATCATTCTCGTGTGAGTAGTGATCTTGTTTTGCTTTTGTATTTCTAGAACTAGAATGCAAAATCATCCATTGTATTATTCTGAACTTAAATTAATCGTTAAAACTCTACAATATACATAAAGGCCAAAAACATCAAATCAGGAAGCAGATTATGTTGTCTAATCCAAAAATCAGGTAAAGAATATATTTTATTCTGGCAAATCTTAGTAGTTGGCAATTATATATGCTTCATTATTAAGTCATATTCTGTTGGTTGTTTACCTAATAATTCTTAACAAAACATTATAATCTTATTATGACAGTTGCTTAATATATAGTTAGTCATGCATTCAGCCTCAAAAAGTACTTTTTCTATCCCGCAAATATAGTTTACTATTCTTTTTCATTCGTCTCAAATTATACTTCACCGTCCTAGGTTAATTTTTGAGTTTCATACTTACCCGTAGATAAATGTGCACTGTCATTAGAATGCACAGTGGAATAATACATGAAAGGAAAAGTTTATGAGGAAACTACTGTTGAATGTTATTTTCTCAACAACATTTATTCAACATTTTTAAATACCGTAGAAAAAAAGAAGGGGCTATCTTTACGCAATAGAGTGAGTAATATTTAACAAACACATGAAAAATACCTTTCAATTTCCCCTTAGTTTGAACACCTAACTAGAGGATGGACACTTTTGTTTGTCCATATAAGAAGTAGCATCGCAGTTGGCACTTTATAGTGTCATCTAATTAGTATTAGACCTTTCTTGAATTTAGTATATATTTGCAAAATTTACTTATAGCAATAAGTGAATATATCCAAATTGGAGTAGTTTGTCTTTTTATATTAAAACCAGTGTTTTAGAAAATATAAATCATTAAAAAAATAAATAAAGACCAAATATTGATCTAGACACACTTAAAAACACCAATACGTAAAAAAAATGTGATAAAACATCAAGTATAACTAAAGCGAAATCGAGAGTTTGAGTATATGCACCGCCTAAGTGCCTAAGCGCGCCTAGTGGAACACTAATTGCAATAGCATGCAAGTTTTGATACAAGTTGGTGTGGTCCATATATCCATTGCATGGGAAATGGTTAGGTGCATGTTACATCATCATTAAATTCACCCAAATTTGTTGCATGAATAAGTACCACACATATACACGTGTGATATTATGCATTGGTCAATTCATCCATGATGTAATATTTCTTTTCTCCAAGTGTATTTATAACTTTCAAAAAAAGGTTTTAAAAATTTCAAATATGAATAGATCAGTACGTGTTTCTTTACAATTTCTTTCTAATCTTATCACATTCTAGACCTACCATATTTTTCTTAGTCGATATGGACTTTTATATATTGTGTGAGACAATGAAAGCAATATTGAAAAGTACTGTACAAGCATAGGCGACATGAGTTTTAAACATGTTTCAATCTGTCCATTTCACCTTTTATACATATATTTGCCAACGTTTGTAATAAGTTAACTAAACTAGAGGTTTGTTTAATTTTAATTTTAAAAACATTGATTCACTTGTCAAATTTTATTTTCAATTAAAGGGACTCCACAAATAATCATCATTTTACATTTCTTGATATTTCTACCCAACTTTCTTAAACATATGTTCTCACTAAAATAAACTTAATTTTCAAGGGGGAAAAAAGATGAATTCTCAAAAAAGTCACACCAAGCAATTTCTAATTAGTCCATGTTCATCATAAAGAGAATATATGGAAATAGATTTTTCCTTTTTCCCCCTTCCATTTTAAATCTTGGTTTACACACATGTTTTTATTTAATCGGTCCGCTTAAGATTTTATACTTTTAACACAATCTTACAACGGTGACTTAATTTTTACACAACAATCTTCGAAGCAAATATATGACTTCCTTATTGGCTTCCCAATAGATTAAATTGCTCATTTGAAAATCATTATCATGAATTCCCTTGTGGTAACAATCAACCGTTTCGAATTGTTTAACTCATACGTCTAATTACATGCTGTGATTTGAAACCAGATCAGCTAGTTTTATAAGAAATCACTCTTATCACTCCATAAAAAAGAATACGTCTCTTTTATTGTCATGTATCGGTATTCAATTTCACTACGACAACTCAACAAAAGCCAGTCGTCTGATTCTAAATAATTAATTTTCAACTATATTCATGCGTCCATTTCTAATGTAATAGATAGGGCTTCGAGTTTATAGCCCGACATCCAATCAAGATCTGTGAACTCACTTGTGTCAAGTGAGTTGACAGCTCTTGATCAGAAGTCAGGCTTCGAGTTCAACACCTGATCTATTACATTGGCCGAATCGGTATTCATGCAATCATACAAGAATGCGTATGTAGAGCTCTATCCATTGTAAAAACCAATAACGCATTTTAGAGGGGGGTGGGGTGGGGGCAACAATGATTGAAAGAAAGAGAGGGTGTGGGGTTGGAGAAGAGAGGAATCGCACGTGGGGGAGGATGAGGCTGCCACTTTGACTCGTCACATGATGTCGGGCGAGGTTCCTATTTTCACATTGGCAGTTGGCTCTAAAATCCCACCATTTTTTTTTCCTATGGCCGACAACTGAATTTTTTAGATTGAGGATAATTCAACCCTTATCCACCCTCACGCTGATTGCCCCACTCCTTTTGGACTTTTCCTAATTCTTTCTACCCTTTTTTTTTCATTTCTTAATTCTTATCATTTTGTGGTTTGAATTACATGGACCACTATATATATAATTCATATTTCGTTTTATTTAAAATTCAATTGCTTTTATTATATACCTAATTTGTTCAATTAATTGCTTCCTCGAGATCAAGAGTGATAGCTCTAATAATAAAAATCACTCTTCAACAGAATAATATTTTAGGTTCAAGGCTATTCTAGTGGCCCTCGATCCCCTGAGTTCTTCCAATTTTATACAAAATTAATTGCTCTATCGCATTGGTTTCTGCTAAATACTAGTATTGTTGTTATATACTGATGAGTATGAACGTCATAATTCATACAATAGTATTAAAAAAATTACCTAAAACTGGAAAAGTATGTCGAATCTTTTACTAAATCACACACTTTTTAATATTGCAAAGTTCTTGATTTTTGATAAATGCAGTTTGGTTAACTAAATATAGTCGTTATAGTTATATCACTTAAATTCACACATCACTGCTAAATAACGATGTTATAGAATTAAAAAATTGTGTCATTGTTCTTGTTTTATCAGCTTCACTCTCCGGCTAATAAATTGGTAGGTTATTTTGTCAACTAATTGATACACACACAAATAGGGGAATGACATGCGGTGATAGGAAGTCGATGGTTATTTTTCATGAGTCCATATTGATCTGGTGATAACCTACCAAATTCCTTTTTTTATTTTTTTTAGAAAAAGAAAAAAAGACAGAAAAAAGAAAGAAAGAAGTCGCTTTCCAATCCTACACATTGCCTACGCGAACATTGCTTCAACATCATATTGGGGTGACCCACAATAGGCGTTGGGTTTTGACCAAAAAGATTAGGCTACGTTTGGTTCATGTTATAACAAGAACCTATTATAATTCTATCACATTAAATTACATTTTTTTACTTTTCAATGAAATTTAACTAATCACATTAAAACACATATCACAAAAATTTAAATTTCAAAATATATTATAACACAATCTGATTATAACACAAACCAAACAGACTCTAAGTTTTTCACATAGGGACAAAACTTTGCTAGGCTATTAATTAGGATACATTATTTTACAAATTAGTTATTAGTCCTAATTAAACAAATGTATTCCGGCCGTTTGGTTCAAGACAAAAAAAACTAAAACAAGATTATCTTAGAACAGCAGACCTAATTTGAAGTTAAGTTAGTTTTATGTTTCTAGAAACCGTCATTGGCTCAATGCTGATAAAGACATATGAAATTAAAATATAATTAAACATAATAAAAATCGACACTTCTTGGCATTTTCTATGGGTTTTACTTATAATAATACGGCATAAAGTATCATTAATTATATAAGGAATAGTTAGCAAACTTTGCTTTTTAAAGCTAACAAAAAGGTTGTAGCTAGTTGTTTGACCTATCGATAAAAGAGAGGCAGAACTTGTACAATCAAAATTTTTATAACTTTTAATTTAATTAATTTTTTTACGGGCCTACGTCTTATTATTGCAAATGCTAAAAGTTAATCAGCATAATCTTGCTTTTTGAATTGGTAATTATCTGATTAATCATTGTTGAGAAAAAGAGAGCGATAGGTTAGGACTTATCTGAGAAACGAGTTTTCCTTTTTATTATTGCTTAAGGGTTCAAAAATCGAAATTTTCCGTCCATTTGCAGAAGAAATGAAATGGGGCCAAGACCCATATAGTATTTCAGTTAACCATCAAACTCATGATCAAAATTTAAGGGTTCAATTCCCCTCTTATATATTCCTCTTGTAATAATATTACAAAAACGAAGACATTGAAGAAAATGAAAATATTCTTCTTATTTCTACCAAATATAGTCTTGACTGATCTAGTTCAAATTAAGTTCATCAAGTTTACATGTTGACTGTTGTAACAAGAAAATCTAATACCAGTTTACTATATCGTGATCGTATCTTTTATGTTTCGTACATAAATTTCTTGACCATACTAGCTCGTTAAAATAGAGGTTTAAGTTGCATTGTTTTCAAAGTTGCACCATGAGGAAAAAATTTCTGGTTGCGTTTTATTGGCAAAATTAAAAACATGACACGTGAATTAATTAATGTGAACCAATTTAATATTAAATAAATTGAGGCCTCAAACATGGAAAACAATCAAGTACTCTAGGAGTATTTTATATAGGGTACTAGAATTTTAACAATAAATCCACATACGGGTCGTTGATTGGTGCATGAGACTTGTAGTACCATAATTTTATTCCTTAAAACACACTTGTAATTTCTTGATTCACTCCTAAAGTATAGAATTTTTTCTCACCGCAAGATTTGTATCTACAGATGCTTCTAGTTTTACTACTAGCTGTAACATGCAGAAGATACAAACTTGCATCCAAGTCCCAAGTAACAAAATCCCAAGAGATGACCAAAAATAATATTGCATTTCCCCCCATATTTTATGGGAAGCATTCCACCCCCTCAGAAGTTAGGCAATTCATCACTCAATCATCATTTACATCAAAAGCCGTTCATCTTAAATAATATTCTAATAAATTGAGATTGAAAGTTTTTAATTCTCCTTAAAATTAATTTAAGCCTGAAAAAAAAGAAATCCGAATTAATTCCTTTCCAGAAGCCCATAAATCAGCAAACCAGGATCTGAATTCTTGAAAGAACTATACCGAAAAAGATGAAGATTCGAATGATGCAATTTTGAGAAGTCCAATTTGACAAAGTGAAAAGCTTTGATCTTGACTTAAGCGGTACTTAAAGAGGAAGAACTCAGATGAATTCCCAGATCCTAATTCTTTCACCTGTAAATTTACTCAGTGGCTTAATACCCCAAATTCTCTTAATTGATTAATCATGTTGAATTGGTGCCCTAGCTAGTAAAATTATTTCTGGAATATCGAATATATCAAGAATTAAAAGATTGAATATATATATATATAGGGGGAGAAAATATAGAAAACAAAGTTAAGAACTCCTCAGATGGAGTTAATATGATCATTTTAATTCAAAGATATAAGATGTATACATGAAGCTGAAATAGCCCGGTTAGAGCAAAATTGTTAGCTTGTAGCTAATAGCGTTTTGCTATTTACACTCTAAGAAGAAAAAGTGTAAAATTCATCTTGTTTTTGTCCTTAGACGAAAGCCTCAACTCAATCTTGATAGCAAAGAAGCATCGCAAGACGACTCCTTATTATGTAGATCCTAGCCGGCCTTTTGTCCCATAAGGAGGCCACGGAGCCGTCTCCTTGATTAATTGATCCTTCTTTTGAGGTTTCCCATATTGTCGTGAAGTCTGGGAAACCATGAAAAGTGAAAATCATCTTGCCTTTACCCGTTAGGTCTCTCGACTCAATCATGATAGCAGAGAAGCATGACGACGCATCGCCTTATGATGTAGAGCCTAGCCCTTTGTTCCCTAAGGAGGCCTCCAAGCCCTCTGCTTGAAATCCTTCTTTTGGAGCTTCCCATGTTGGTGCTACTCATTTTCATGATGTCTTGAGTGGAAGAGTAGCTTGGTGTTGCAAGAGAATATTTTGTGATTGGTTTGCACAAAATGTGAAAGAAGTTTGAATGAGTTTAAGGAGTGGAGGAAAGATGGGTACTACTTATAGGGGTTTGCATTGGTTGAGAGAAGAGACAAGTATTGGGCATCAAAGGGCGTGCAGTGCCCCCCCCCCCTTACCACACCAGACAAAACTCTTCGGGGCCCCACACCCACTTGGGATTCCATGCCTTCCCAAGACAAGGAAAATGATATACCAATCCAAACAAGTCCTACATATCAACTTGGAATACCCAAAATTTATACGCTATTTAACAAGCCATGAGATTCTAGACCAACTTTATTCATTAATTCAACGTAGTAATAGTCGCTAAACAGGTAAAGATCTTGAGTTCGAATAATACTTTGCTATCATATCGTTAATTTAAAATGAATCTGCATAACAGGTGAAAAATCTTCTTTTATTTGACTTTTTATACTTTTATAAAGTAAGAAAATGTTTATCATGATATATTCAGATTCTGTACTAATATGTTCTGTTTACACATTTACATTCTCTTATGTTATGACCATTAAAATTGTAAAAAATATATAGGGCTCAGCTGGGCTACCTTATAAAAGATGAACTGAAGTTTAGTTTTTTTGCTTGTTATTATATGGATTCTACCTACTGTAAGCTTAGATATTGAGGTCATGCTCCTTATTCTATGCCATGTTTGAGTAAATCATGGTTTTTGTAAGCCATGCCCACCAACATCATGGGTCGACCAAGACTTCAATCAAGCAGCACAATTGCATAGTTTATGCCCTACATTATGTTTGATGATGGGATTATAATTAATGCACTTTGGTTGTATTCTTTTCAACCTATTTTGTGACATTTGTTATCTCTTTCTTTTAATTTGTTGGATCCACCCAAACACGCAATGACACAATTGAGAGGTTTAGTTGAACTTGAATCCCACGAACATTGCACAAATTCATTTGCTTTTAAAAAGTTTAATGGCTTGGAATGATGCATCTATGTTGCTTTTCACTAGCTAGATATTTACGTGAATCCATGTGGGGAAATACAGATGAGATCATAGTAATATGTGTTTGGTGTGTCAATACCACGCATTAGAATCATATTACACGTCATAAAATTTGAAATTTGCTCAAAAGTTAGTTACATATGTCAGTCCCTTCTCAAGGTTAATTATTAACCAATTATAGTTTTTCCGCAAATTGTAAGAAAGAAATATATTTGAGGGTACTTAGCCAAAAAAATTGGTCATATATATGAGTAGAAATGAAAAAGGTTAATGGAATACGCTGGTTTATTTGGACGTCTTATTTAATTAAAATGGTGTTAAGTTTTTATATCAGATTATTTTCTATTTCTGTTAGATTATATATATTCAAACGTCACAAATTTGGAGCACATTAGAATCGAGGAACGCCCACACGTTTGATCATCTTGGGTTACTAGAATTTGATGCTAATTGCCGAAACAAATGGATCAAAATAAGAGTCTAAACCCCCACGTGAATTACAAATTGCCGTGCCAAATATATTCTCCTTTAGACCTATACAATATTGTGAACCCAAGAAAGAAATTGCAATTTCAAGACACTCACTAAATTTGTTCTATATATTTTGTTTCTGCAAGTTTTGCAAATACTAATTTAGTACAAGTAGCTCAAAACCCAATTAAGTGATTGATTAAATTATAATTAACCTGCAAAAAAAGCAACACAACTCACTTGCTTCATCTTGTAATTCCCCCATTTTACACAAGCTTCCATCAATAAATCCTAGTTCTAGCAAAATGATCAGTTTATCTTTTCTTTCACTTTCCCTCGTTGATTAGCGATGAATTATTGACATGTAAACGTTTAAAATATATACCCATGATAATTGATGTTCAATCAATTGTGGAATCGTTCTTTTAGCACCCTCAACTTTTTCTATCCAGTCCATTCTTGTCTTGCTAGACTATGTCATTTTGATTTGGGAGACAGCAACAGAGATGAAATTAACAGAACAGAAAATCTAGACTCGTATAATAACAGCTAACTGAGTCGAATGTTTATTTCGAAATATAAGAATAATGGGAACTGGACACCCTCAAGTTGCAAGCTAGACACTGGAAAATCTAAATAATTAGATCATGAGAGAGAACAATATTTCTAATCATTAAGATAATAAAAAATTTCCATGATTATTGGTTGGAATAGTAGAAAGTTTATATATTGAACAAGCAAGTGAGGTTACACGTGAAAATCTCGTGTTTCGTAAGTAACTGTCCCTTGTATTCTCGACAATGTCGAATTAAATAATTAAGGGTTATCTTTAATAATGTTTGAATATATTTGTACTAATAGTTGGCTCATTGACTACTCCCAATGTTTGATTGTTTAAGGCCAGGGTGTTAAATAAATTAAGCTCAAGAAACTTATGATTTTATTACCTGGCCTTGGCTTGTATAACATGATTTCCTTCCAGATTAAGGTATGCGAAATGAGTCAACTAGCCAATTGTCTTAGGTGTTAGGCTTTACTTATAATTTATTTCACCCGATAGGGTTGTTTGGAAATGGAATCGAGTAATCGACCATATTCTCTGTGTTATTTCACATGAGACGAGTGACATCAATTCAAGAAGATGGCCAGCTTGAGATGATCATGTCTTCGCTTTTTTAATAGAAACTTATACACTCACTGAGAAATTCTAGCATAAAGGAACTTATATCTAACTATCAATAAAGGTTCTACATATATATAGGGTTTAAGTGAATTATTTTTTTTTTCTGACAGCAAGTTTAAGTGAATTAATTTAATAGTTGATTATGATTAACATAGTTCTAAGTTATGATTAGCTATGTACAGCTGGTTAAAACTTACATTAGCGTCGAATTTCTATGAGCTTTGCTTCATATAGAAACTTGTGGAAAGTTGAGTTCATGAGTTGCTCTAAATTAGTACACAAGCCCATTTTGGTGTACGAAATTATATATATATATATATTAATCAACAATTTGTCTCGCTCAATTTAATTGCGAGCTCAATTAAAAATGATTTTCCCACTCACTATCGGGCTCTTTTAAAAAACCAATTAATGATGTAATTATTCTATTATTAGTATACTTTTCCTTTTAATCAATTAATTTAATATTTTTATTTTAGAACTCTATATGCATATTAATTTAATATTTTTATTTCAGAACTCTATCTACATATTACATTTAATATTTTTATTTTGAGACTCTATCTATATATTAATTTAATATTTTTATTTAAAACTATATCTATATATTACATTTTAATCAATTTTACTATGCCTGATTGTATAATTTCATGATTTTATGTTCTCCTAATATATTATATTTTACTTTCTCATCATAATATGCCCATGAAACGCACGAATATTAAACATAGTAATCTGAAAATGTACGAGTGTGAAATTAATATAGATTATACTATCGGGTTTTATTTCCTTTAAATGAAATGAAAAATAAGAATTAATAAAAATAAATTATTGGTTCATTTATTATACTTTTTCTTATTATTATGTTTTTCTTTCAATAAATTAATTTAATATTTTTATTTTGAGACACTATCTACATATTAATTTAATATTTTTATTTCAAAACTCTATCTACATATTACATTTAATTAATACTTTTATTTTAAGACTCTATTTATATATTAATTTAATATTTTTATTTCAAAACTCTATCTACAGATTATATTTAATATTTTTGTTTTAGGACTCTATCTAGATATTAATTTAATATTTTTATTTCATAACTTTATTTACACATTACATTTTAATCAATTTTACTATGTCTAATTGTATAATTTCATGATTTTATGTTCTCCTAATATATTATTTTTTACTTTCTCAATATAATATGTCCATGAAACGCACGAGTATTAAATATAGTAGTCTGTAAATGTACGAGTGAGAAACTAATATAGATTATACTATCGGATTTTAATGCCTTTAAAGAAAATAAAAAATAAAAATTAATAAAAAATTATTGGTTCATCTATTACTTTTTCTTATTGTTATTTTTTCCTTTTAATCATTTAATTTAATATTTATATTTTGAAACTCTATCTAGATATTACATTTTGATTAGATATATCTCACATTTGCCTAATGAGTTTGAATTATATGAAAATAGATAATATATCAATCTTGATTTCAGTATTACTTTTCCTTATTATTATATTTTTCCTTTTAATTATTTAATTTAATAATTTTATTTTGGGACTCTATCTATATATTACATTTTCGTTAGATATATCTCATATTTGCTTAATGGATTTTAATTTTACTTTATTTGATTGTGTAATTTTCTCATTTTATATTCTCCTACTCCATTATATTTTATTTTGTCAGCATGATATATCTGTGAAACGCACGGGTGTGAAGAATATTATGTCCGTGAAACGCACGAGTGTGAAACTAATATATAATACTATGGGATTTTATTGTCTTTAAATCAAATAAAAATAGAAATTAATAAAAAAATTATTGGTTTAATTATTTTACTTTTCCTTTTAACCATTTAATTTAATATTTTTATTTTGAGACTCTATCTACATATTATATTTTGGTTAGCTATATCTTATATTTGCCTAATAGATTTTAATTACATGAAAATAGATAATATATCAATCGAGATTTCGATATTATTATTATATTTTTCCTTATTATTATATTCTTCTTTTTAATAATTTAATTGAAAATTTTTATTTTGGGATTCTATCTATGTATTACATTTTGGTTATATATATCTCGTATTTGTCTAATGAATTTCAATTTTGCTTTGTTCGATTGTATAATTTTATAATTTTATATTCTCCTACTCTATTTTATTTTACTTTATTACTATAACATCTCCATAAAACGCAAGGTTGTGAAGCATATATAGTATATCCGTAAATGCACGGGTATGAAACTAAATATAAAATTATGCTATTGAGTTTTGAAACTAAATATAGAATTAATAAAAAAAATATTAGTTCATCGAGATATCGATGGACTAATAACAAGAATTTAAAACTATGTCAACAAAATAAGGAATTGATTATATGCTACTTGTAAATATATGATACACATTAATTCTATGCAGGTTGTGTTTTTCAGTTTCTTTATGACGTTAAGCTTGATAAGCACAATTATGTTATATTTTATGTATGAAATCTCTTTAGAACGGGTGGAAGTCTAGTTACTAATTATATTGATAATTAGTTTGCATGTCACGGCATTAATTGCATCTAATAAACTCAAAACTATATAATCGAGTAACATAAGCTTAACGTGTAAATATTTCATTTATAATTAGGTCACACCAAGATTAGATGCAAGACTTACACAGCTGCTTAGTACTATATTTGTAACTACTTTTGCAACTTTTATTTTAAAGGTAGATTTTATTTTCATTTATCTATTTGAAATTTGTGGTAGAAAGTATTATAAGTTTAACTTATTCGTCAACTTTTTAAGTTGGGAAAAAAAAAAAAAAGAAAGAGCTAGAAATAACAAGCCATAAATCATTTGATATAAAAGCTAAAATTGTTAAATCATACGAGAGGCTTCTATCATTTTGAGAAAAGCCACGTGCACATAACAGATGATCAGATGGATGATACAATATGATGAGGTAATGTTCTCATTTCAAGTTAGTTATATATGATTGTAGTGAGTAGTGTTATAAAAAGCTCATTTAGGCAATACTAGCTTGTGCTCGAAACTTGAATTTCACATTTTGTCACGCCTTGCGTTTCATCGCGCATTAGATTGCGCTTTTATCATATATGAGTGCATTTAAACGCGCTTAAACCCAATACTCGATCTTGACCTTTTTTCTAGTGAGATTGACTGGTTTGGCTTCTCCTGTATCTGGTTTGGAGATATGCGAACTAAATTTCTTATCGACTCGCGAGGGCAACTGTATGTTAGACTCCACTGATTGGATAGGGTTCCTAATTTCTAATGTAATGGTATTGGATGCAAGAGTTCTTTCCAAAACCCCTTGGAGGTTCTCAAAGTTTAATCTTTCAACTTGTGTGGTGTGTATTTAAAATATATGTAACGTGCATTCACACACGCCGCATAGACTCTTGCAGATTTTTGAAAACTTTCCTTGGGCCCAAATAGTGAATAAATTACATTTAAATAAATAAAAAATAAAGGAAAATACTATCTTCAACAAAACATGAACATGGATGTAGCTCCACCGGGCTTTGAAAGATGTGTCAATTCATGGCCCAATTCAACTCATCTTGTTAATTCACGGCCCAAATCTTGTAATAAATCCCAAGTTATTCACGTCCTAAATTACCTCAAACTTGAGACGCTTTCTTATAAAGAATTTTCTTTGCACAAATTAGGAAACTATGAGGCCACGAGTATCTCTCTCTTATCAATATATACTTAAACAGTTAAATTGTGTAACGGCTGCGCAAATGCATCGTACAAGGTAGTGGATAACTCATTGTTAAAAGAATATATGGGTCCACTTCGGCTCGAAAGTAATTGCCGAAATGCTTAGAAGCTCATGAGCTAAGCCTTTGCATTGAACATTCAAACATCACATTTATTTATTTATCACTAGTCTTCAGCACACCTTTTCCTGTGTAGGCTGAATTAATTTTTCATCAAAGACCTGACACGTTCAGACTTTTGAAGATTAGATGAAAGTAAAACTCATATCCCCATATACCAATGTGAGGTTATCAATAGATCAACAAATTGAGATCTCCATGGCGATCTACTTGCTTGACGAGTTGAACTTAATCTGAGAGTAGTAGATAGGACTGAAAGCCTATAACTGTAGAACTTTTACCAGTATATAGTAACATAATCCAATTCTCTCTGTATCTCTAACATGATGTGATCAAGTGTGTATGTTTGTCTCTCATTTTGGTACATCTTAGAAAATGCTTGCACTAATCTTTTTCACTACATTAAAACATAGGGTCCCCATGTTTTGTAAATACGATTACTGCACAGAATTTACATAAATGGCAAGAGCTGTGGGATATTTACAGTGGTCATTCTTCTCTTGGGATCCATCTGCTCCACCACAAACTCTTCCTGCGCTGGTTAAGTTCGTCAACACTCTCACTTATCGTCTTAATAATCTTTCTTTGGAGTCGAAGGGCTGATGCAAGGGCATTCCTTGGTAGACTTGACTTTTTCTTAGGCTCGATTTCCTGGAAATTATGTGACAAGAAGATGTAAAAATTTTATCAGGAAAGATCGGAAGAGCACACGTCTGAGAAGTACATTTAGATACAGAGTTACAGACCCTGAGCGCCTGCAGTTGTGCCTCAGTGAAGCCTCCATCACGCTCGGTTCCTGATTTTGCCATGAGCTGAACAATCCATGAGGCGGCTTCACTATAGTCCTGCTGTGTTGCTCGGAAGAATTGAAGCCGAAGATTCTGCATGAAGGACAAAGCCAATAGGCCTTCTCTGTCAAAGTATGGATGAGCTAGAGCTGCTTTTGCGCTAGTTCTTTGGCGTGCTTTGTATCGAACCATTGATGTTAAAAGTTCCCATCCTATTCCACCGTCCAAATCTAACAATTCAAATCCCCGTCGAAGGTCTTGGCTTGCACGAGGCTCCACAGTGTTTCTCCATGCAGCCAAGTCATAGTCGCATCTCTTCAACTGTCGGTTGAATTGTATGAGCGCGCCGTCGCTGCGTAACGCTGGGAATGCCTGCAGACCATATCATCTCATGTATTAGGCGAAGAAAAAAAAAATTAAAAAAATGAGAACTTTAAATTTTAAATTTATTACCGACTATAATGGAGGTTTTCTTCCCTATGAGCCCAAAAAGGACTAAAGTGTTGTGGGTCAGTCCGCCCCTCTTCATGCTCATCCTTCTTATTTATTCCTCTTTTCTTCTTCACAATCATCCTCTTCACTCTCATCCTTTTTCATTCTTTTCTTCTTCTCCACAATCATCTTCTCTTCCTATTCTCCTCCCTCCCCTCCATCCTTACGGTCGGAACCACCGCATAGTGGTATACTAGTGTGGCCGTTCAGGAATTGTTCCACTAATAGGATACTACAATGTTAAAACTGATTTCATTCTGTTATTGGTAATAGTCGAAAAGAATTTCATTTTGGCAGGACATACTACATGATTCCACTTGTCAAATCGCTCAAGATATATCATATACTGTTGTTTTAAAGGATATTCAATCTCCTGCACTGCACTTTGGAGTTGACAAGCTGATACTGGGAAGGGAACCGACAGAAATTTTACATTCCAATCTGGATATATGGGTTGAAAAATTGAACCATGATAGTAAATTTTGCCTAGTGAATTTAGGGCCAGGTACATGAATCCATATCTGGCAATACATTTGGTTCATCGCCAAATCTAGTGGAAAATCTTAAATAATAGCAACTACCAGAACAATGGTACCTGTACCAACGCCCCAGATGGTCACCTCCGTTGTAAGCAACGTATATTTGTTTTCTACTTTATAAGATGCAAATGATTCCTCAAATACTAAATAATAGTAATTCAGTGCTTACCATTTGTAGAAATATGAGACCTGCACTGTAGATGTCAAATCTATCTGGTAGATTCATCTGTTGAAGAGTAGCAAAAAACATGGAAAGAGACGTTAACTACTAGTTTGTGCTGTAAAACTAGACAACATAAGAGAGGATACAAGACCTGCCACAGAACAGGGGAAAGTGCTGCTGCAACCGGGGCTGAAGGTGCGGAGGGTGTCTGAGTGCTCATAATATATTGTTCAGGTGCAGCATATCTGAAAAGGAAGAGAAAATATATAAAATTATACAGTTCTTTCTACTAGTATTAATCCTGCAATTTTGAGCATGTATAAGATCTTCAGATATCATATCATGCTGCAGCTTGGAAATGTAGCCCTATTTTTAGCCCTTAGTAATTCTTTTTATGCAGAAACATTTGAGGCCTACTAAGGTGAAGCACAGTTCAAATCATATGTAAAGCAAACCCTGTTACTAAGCTTTGTGTGACTGGCTGTGTTTGAATTGAGAGAGGATCTGTTGAGGGAGAAAGGACCGGAAAAACTCAGGGATGAAGAAGAACACGAAGATATGTAGATAACAAGCTAGATTTCATGTCCTTATTTTCTAATGAAGTTAACTGTTTATAAGTTGTTTTATCACATATGGGAATCTAAAATGCTGATTGCATAGCTCAAGATAAGCGGTCATCACCTGAAAGACAAACTCATTAAAACCTTCCATCTTTGTTCAATATACATTCAGTTTCTGGGAAATGGAACGTTATCCAATAATGCGGTAAAACATTCTAAATGCAACAAACATTAGTAGTCCTCCTGATCATCAAAGAAGTCCATAAGCTTAAGAAATAAGGGTGATCTATGCATACTCATTCCAGGTCCACACATGTTGGAGATAGTTGTTATGGGAAAGATTCACCTGGGATCCAGCAGAAACTCTTTGGGAATATAATTGATACCAACTCTCAAATCTGCAGCAGCTCCAAGATCAATTATCTTGAACGTTCGAGAACCTGTTTCAATTTTCTTGTGAATATTTAGATTATTTCAAATGAAGAAAGGAAACAGATTGACATGAACTGGTTATAACTCATAAATTAAGCGACCTTTAAAAAAATGAAGCTACTGGGGTAGTGAAATCACCTTCTGAGAAAATAATATTTTGGGGCTTAATATCTCTATGTACAATCCCTGTTGAATGTAGACCATCCAATGCAAACAAAAGTTGTCTCATGATCGTCTGTATGATTCTATTTTCCCTCTCAATACCCTTCAGCGAGTCCCGAACCTCTCCAAGTATCATTGCTTCCACCTGATGCTCAAAACCATCAGGAAATCGGTGTTGGAAAGTGAAATACCTACTCTTTAGGTAGATTTTGGATTTAGAGGCTTAGTGTTATGCATGATCTGGGGTAAAATTAGATGAGCTGACTTGTGATTGAAGCATTAATCTTTATCTTATTCAGTTTATCATCCAAAGACAACATCACTGTATCTCAACCTACTATCAGTTACTTACAAATCATAAACTTGTAGGTGAAAGTATATCAAATTTCCTTTTCTTTTGATTTCCAGAATGTCCACAGAACATTATGGTTTAGTTTAAAATACAAAAGCCATTATCAGTTCTCGTAAATATGACAAATAACGAAACTCTTTTCAGTGAATGTTTGAGAATGACAATAAATTTATTCCAGAAGTTAGAACTCTTCCAAAGTACCCTCTCAGATGGAAGATTAGAGGGTCATTTCAGATCTATCCTTAAAGCTCTTTGAAATTAGCATAAAGAAGGTAGATAAAGTAATAATGTGCGAGACTATATTGATGTTTCTATATGCATATGTTGCACACTTCATCTAAAAATGTAAAGCTTCAGCAGCTACAGAAGAAACAAAGTGAAATAAAATATGCGGGAGTTAGCATGTTTTATAATACTTGATTTTCTGATTGTCAGCTCCTCTGGCAGACCATCTCAGCCTAATGCGTTATGATAAAGTGAATTTGCCATTTCCTTGTCTTTTTTTCCTATCAATTTCACAGTTGTCTTGTTTATCAATGATGGATCAAGTTTTCCATTATCATGTCCCTTGGAAAGGCTATATCTTTATGTCCATCAATAATTCTGTTATCTACTCCATTCATCTGAGAATTTATCCTATATATGCAGTTCTGTGAAAATATCACCCACACAACCACCATTACCCTATGAACTAATATGTGCAAAAGTAGTCTTTTCAATGATTTTTCAAAACACCTGTCTGCCATTCTTAGCTAATTAATTTCCCATTCAGCAGAATATGCCTCTACTAAGCAAGAGCATTAATACAACCTCATCTAGAAAGTGATTTCAGGTTAATATTTTAGTCAATAAACTAAGGAAAAAGAAGAACATTATAACTGGTTGTGCCAATTGGTTTTATTACATGCCAAAGTCATTTGACCATTTTTATCACATCAACGAGAAGTTATGAGTGCCTCAAATGTAGTTTCCAAAAAAGCACAAGAGTTGGGCAGACCGAATGAAATCTCATTTCCAAGGGCTTTATTCCGATTAAAAGCCTTTTTTTGAGTTTCCAAAAAAGCACAAGAGTTGGGCAAACCAAATGAAATCTCATTTTCAAGGGCTTTATTCTAATTAAAAGCATTTTCCAACATGTGGGCTGATTGGACATGCTTCAAGAAAATTTTTTGTAAGATCACTAGTTTAAGAAAGTACCTACATTATAAGGAAATTCTTTACTCTGCATCAAATCAGCAAGTGTGGCTTCCCCTTCAAATTTCCATATCAGCCAATATTCTGCACCTTTCTTCGAAGAGCTCTGGATCGATTTGGAAGTCTCAAATTATTACATTTGGAACTTTGAAAGGAAAATTCCATCTTAGCAGTGTAATGGCAGAAATAGAATTATAGATTAACACCTCAAGAAAGCCGTATAGAAAATCAGCACAGCTGTTTGCACAAGCCCTTCGCACTCGCTCATTCATCCATACCTCCACAGCTCCATATTCAGTCGCCTTTTTCAAGACTACATCACCATCCTTTTCATAAACACCAGAAACTATTAGTACTAAGAGATGGCCAATTTGGTAACAGAACTTTAGGGCACAAGCCCTTGTAACTACAAATTCAAAATAAATTCTCATTACTTACGCCCCCGTAAGAGAAAAGCAGTACTGACTGGTGAAAATATTAAATGATACAATATAACAGTCAAGATTAAACACCAAAATGCAACCTTCTTATGAACTTAAGCACCCATGTCAATTCAATAAGCTACAAAACAATGACTTGATGAATTGAATATTCAAGATTCTATGAGAAATTTAATCAAACACATACCTTCGAGGGGGCCTTTTTAGCCAAGGAGGCCCTGTAAACCACACCGAAAGATCCCCCACCCAACTTCTTCCCCAACACAAGGTCATCCTATCATCAAACCAATATAAGACCTCATATATTTCATTAATTCTTCACCATAAACTAAAACACAATTAAAAAAACCTTCTTATAAGTAGGCCTGAAGAGTCTCTCCACAAAGGCAAGAACAAACATATCAAAGAACCCAGGAGCCACACCAGGTGTAGCCCAGAGATACGAAAGAGTACTCAGTGCTAAAATGACACCCGGAACAGTAACAGTAATACCATTTGATCGTGGCAGTGTACTTCTATATATTACGTCACCACACTCCATGACTGTGCAGGGAAGTCCCACTCCGACACCCAGAAAAAGATCATGAACAAAATTGTAAATTTCACCTCCCGATGCGAAAACTACAAGATTCCTAAACCTTGACGTTGAAAACGTTCTATTGACACTTGATTCGTACACTGTTTTCAGATTCAGCTTCTTTCCAAGAAATGGTTTGGGGCAGAGGGCATGGGGTTTCACCCCTCCTAGTCCCACCCCAGCACCAGTGGCAACAGTAGCCATTGGGACAGAAAAACAATGGTTTTGCTATACTGTTAATTTTGGAACAAAAGACACATCATCACAGAGATTCAACTGAGTTGAGCTGTGCTCTTTATTTCCGGTTTCATTTTCTTGTGTTTGATTGATTCAATTTTGTTGATATTTTTATTTTTAATTTTGGTATGACAGTTATTTCAGGTATTTTTTGTGGAGGGAATGGCTTCACAGGATGGGAACGCAATATAGGCCACAACTGACACGCACGCTTCATTAGTTGGGCCTTGATAAGAATTGGATTTAGGCCTCCTTCATAATTCTATTGGGCCTCTGTTTGAATGAGGTGGCCCCAAATTGGTCATATTTAGGGACCAAGAAGATTTGGTTTCGTCAGGGGATTTAGGTGGTTTCTATATGCGCTTTAGAAATCCGGGAACTAAATGTGGATTTTGGGATAACCAAGTGAATTACCCTCATCCCACGCCACCCACCCACCCACACCCACTTCCCAAGCTGATACCTCTCTTCGTCTCCCTTCCTCTCTCCCTCATTGTGATGCTTTTCTCTTCCCCACCGCAACACTCATATGCCACCATCACAGCGACCTCACCGCCGCCTCTACAAACCGCCGTTGTCACCGCTACCACCTCTCTGCCACCTACGGTGTTGGATGGCTATTTTTAGCTCATGATTTCGCAATCCAAATCTCCTTAGATCGCGGTTCGTGATCTAAAAATTGTCATATGAATTCTCTTCCGATCCGATAAGCCAAATCCATCGCCAGCAACGCCACCGTAACTCCAGCAGCACCACCAAGACCTCGCCACCACACTGCCACAATCTGAAACCTCCGTTCATCATTCTTCACAATTTGAAATCGCGAAATCTGCAATTTGGACCGCTGCGTTCACAACCTAAATCGTGAATTTTTAGTTTGACTCAAATTAGGGTTTCAAATTTCTACGTTCCTAATTTGATTTAAGATTTTTTCTTTAATTTGATTTAATTTCTGGTTCAATTAGTGTTTTGAATTAGAAATTAGGGTTAAATTTCAGGTTTGATATTTCTAGTTTGTGAATTAGGGGTTGATTTTGATAGTTATTTTGTGTGTGATCGGTGGTTGCGCTGGTGGGTGGATGGTGGAGGAAGAGATGTGTTTTGACTTAGTGTTCCAATGAATTCTTTTGGTGGCGGTGTTGTGACTGGTGGTCTCGTACCAATTTGTGGCTGATAGAAGGTTACAATAATTGGTCACAGTCATAAGAGTGTTGTGGTGGTGTTGTGACTCAATGCTCCATAGGGTTGTGGAGGTGTGTTGTAACTAGTGGTGGATGTGGTTGTTTTTTTTATGGAGATGTGCTGTGACTCAGTGTTTCGGTAAGTTGTGATAGAAATGTGTTGTAACTCAGTGTTTTGGCAATTTATTGTAGTGGTAGTTGTGTGGCTGGTGGTCTCGTAACAATTTGTGACCAGCAGAATGTCATAATAATTTGTCACAGTCACAATAATTGGTTACAATAAGGTTATAATTTGACAATTGATTGTTACAACCCCTGCAGCCCTAAAAAAAAACACTTAATACACCTTAATGTATATTAAAAATAGTGTAAAAAATATAGGTATTCTCAAGTTAACTCAAAAAAGATTTGCATCCATATTATTTCACTGCAAAAACATATAGATATATTGTTACATAATAACAACTCCATTAGGAGTTTAGAACACTATAGGTTAATGTCATGGATTTTAGAAGCCAACATTCAACTTTCAGTATAGGTCGTTGAAGAACAGAAGCAAGCATAAATTTCATAAAAGGTCCATAACCTTTGCATGCAATTTCATCCGTCCTTATTCTTCCAAAAATTCTTACAAAAGGTCAATATGAAGGGGGTATGTCTATTTTAACTATAAAAGTGAAAGAAAAATTACCTTTTTACCACCCATGCTACGTAAGATAATAAAAACAACAAAAAGCCCTCAAATTGTGCATCAAAGAAACGCAAGTTCTTTGAGAATAGGAATGGTAATGGGACGGATATTACCTGATACCTAATAGTACCCGCCACGTTAAGTATCAGGACGGATACAGGGCGAAATTTTTCGCCCCGAAATCTTATCGGGGCAGGGACGGGTTTTGGCCGCCCCGCCCCGATACTCGGTCTCTTTATTTTCTTGTGAAAAAAATATTTTGTTCTCTATAAAATTTCGAATCTAGATGTCAAAAATGAAACTAACATGATACTTAGGATGACTTTTCATATAGTTTTAATTCCATTTTTTTCTATATTTTTTTAGTTATTTCTTAACGGGGCGAGTAACGGGTATTTTTTTTGTACCCGTCCCGAATCACCCCTGCCCCGTACCCTATTGAATCGGTTACGAGGCAGAGGATTTCTTAACGGGGAGGGGACGGGGGAAGGCATACCCTCCCCGAACCCGCCCCATTGTCATTCCTATTTGAGAATCTACTAGAACCACTAGCTACCTCCTCTCAATTACTACCGTCAATGAAAAGTTATTCAGATCTATGAGAAGACTTGAATGCTTTATTGTCCTCATCTGTATCTTGATTTAGGTTTTTGGAATTATTGCGAGAGATTGTGATGTATAAAGAAGGAATAAAAATATTTTTATTATTTTTTCTTTTACTTTCCTTTTTTCAATGCTTTTGTTTTTTGTTTTTTCCCCTTATTCAATGTGAGGGGTAAAATATTGTTATATTTTCCAAAGATTAAGGAACATTTGTGAAATTTACCCAATCATAGTTCTAGAGATTTTCAGTTTTGTAAGTTGTTGGAGCCAAAACATTTTTTTTTTCCTTTTGCAATTTTTTTTTAAAGAAGGAAATCAATTCTCATTCAATAATGGATTGTCCAGTACATCATGATATAGTAAAGCATAAAGCCAACCAAGAGGACTAAAAGAAATAAATGGGTTGTCATACAAGCAAGCCCTACGAGCTAATTCATATGCCACCGTATTAGCCTCCCTCTTAACATGTTCCGCCTTATAATTGTGAGCCCTTTGCAAAACTGTTGATTCTATTATCATGTCAATACATAACAACATGAAATAACAAGTCACCAACATTTATATATCTCATCAATCAATTTCTATTAAATAACATGTTACGCTATTTATTAGGTGATATAATAAATCAAAATTAAATTAAGGAGTGAGTTTATTTATCTAGATTTGATACCGGTGTCTAATTGACATCACAACATTAGAGATATGTAAATACACAGAATATTAATTTATAGATTAATCTACTTATACATATAAATATATAAATGTGTTTACAAAAAGAGTGTGAAATTACAATTTCACCTCGTGTTGTACAATAAAGGAAAGAGATAATACATAGATAAAATTATAATTTTATTCTCTATCTGCAAATATATTTGTATACCTATCTATACATGTAGCATTACTTTTAATTTATTTGGCAATCTTCTTCTTTCTCTTCCCCAAATAAAAAGAAAAAAAAGGAAAAATTTATTTGGCAACTAATAAGGAAATGACAACTAAAAGGGGTGTATTCAATTGAAACTTTTAAGAACTTTTTTTTAACATGTAAGTTTTTTGAATTTTAAGTGATTTTTATGGGGGGTTGGTGAAAGTCTATCTAGACTTTTGTCGATTTTTATTTAAGACTTTCTAGAGTTCCATTGAAGATATTGCATGACTTTTCAAGAGTTTCTTATTATTTTTTAAGCAAAATTTGTTAATATTCATTTTTCATCAAAACCCTAATTAATGCTTCTAGAAACTGAAATGTAACGAGATAGAATGCTAGCACCCCAAGTTGAGAAGAATGAAGATGAGGAAAATATTTTACAAAGATCCAATTGCATATACAAGATGAAAATTATATACACAATGAATCATTAAAGGGAATAGTGAGCAATCAAAAAAACAATAGTAAAATAATTTTTTATATTCGTAAACGTGGAACAATTATCACAATAGAAAATAATAAAAAGTCTTTCATCTTTCATATTCCTCCGGTATATTTTTCAAAAAAAAAAAATTGTTCAAAAGCTATTACCAATTAAATCAATAAATTTGTTTCCTCTTCCAAAAAACCTTAAGATTAAAAAAGAAAACAAGAAGTTGAATAATTGATACCCTATGAAGAACAATGGTTGCTGTTTCTTCTCTTTCTATTTCTCTCCTTCATAGCGTTTCATAAATCTCTGTCTGTAGGCGGGATTTTGTAAGTGCAATTTTCTTCACCACATTTAACAGGGTATCTTTAACCTCTATTAAATGGGGGTTAGAATTATTAAGAAAAAGAGAGAAAGGAGAGTGGGTTAAAGTAATACTACATCCGTCTCACAAAATATTTCTCTTTCATTTTTCACATATATTAAGAAAACATCATATATTATTAGAAATGTACAATTTAACAACATATTTTCTAATATACTGTTTGATTTATTTAATATTTCACTTTAATTATTCATCATTATTGATTACTATATATAATAAAACAATATATTAAAAAAACTGAAAAATTAACTTAGAAAATGAGAACATAATTTAGAATGGATAAAAAAAGCAAAGTAGGAATATCTTTTTGGGACGGAGAGAGTAATTAGGAGAGGGGATGAGATTTTAGATTATTACTTCGTAATTGGTTAAATTATTTTTGGTGTTTTAGTTTTTCCCCCTTCTTTCTAAGATTATTTCCTTATTTTGACAAAATCGAGTTGATATTTTAATCGAAACATATCCAACATAGGTCTCAAATTAAAGATCTTGCAGACTTTATATGAGTCAATTTTTAAGATTCAATTATACGCATATCACCCGATAAAATACATTAAAGAGAATAATTAAAAGTATTAATTTTGTTTTTTTAATTTTGACCTTTATCTTTCTTTTCAAACTTATTAATTCAAGTAAATTCTAAATGATATTTATATTTTGTTCATTTTGCTCCACTAAATGACTTCAATAATTTGATAAAGGATTTTTCAAACGGGAACTCATCTTGCTTTGAGTAGTTCAATTCGTTTTGGCCAAAGCTGGTGATGAGCACGCACAGGAATCTCGATAGGATACTATCCGTGTAATTCCATTCTGCCAATCATCCTTTTGATGTACCACTCTGCGTCCCGAAGTGATGGACTTGGGTCCGCTCTTCAAATAGGTACCTAAAATCTTTATTATTTGCTTTTAGCCACCGATCGGTAAAGTCTTCTCATTCAAGACGACTGGTTATAGATGGGGCTTATCAGGCCACCACAAATGCACGATCCATCACCTCGTCATAATATCTATTGGAACTAGTCTTGAGTCGGTGGCGGAACTCGGTGCAACCGCGAGTAGAACTGGTTAGACTCGCTCGTGGAACCCACTGGAATCCATAATAGAACCGGTCAATCATAATTTCTAGTTTCATCAGAATTTAGAGTTTCGCTTGCAAGATCCCATCCCACCATGTCCGAATTGATAGTAACCTCGGATCCAACGCTGAAGTTGGGCCAAGTAAATGGAAATCGGCCAATGGATCAATTGATAGTAACCTCGGATCCCACCATGTCCGAATTGATAGTAACCTCGGATCTAACCTCGGATCTAACCTCGGATCCAACGCTGAAGCTGGGCCAAGTAAATGGAAATCGGCCAATGGATCAAATGAGACCGAACCCCTCTCTTCTTGCGGATTGCCACGCCTTAGCCTGAGACGGGATTGATTTTTTGATATTATTTAGTTGAACTAAATAAGAAAAAAGTATGCATTCAAAAAAACAAAAAAAAAAAGAAAAAGAAAAATAAAAGAAAAGAAAAAGAAACTTGTAGATATCATTTAGGATTTACTTGAATTTAAGTATATGAAAAGAAATGTATGAATCAAAATTAAAAAAAAAAATAGAATTGATAATTTTATCTCTTTTTATGCACTAATAACTTTCTAAATAGATCTTGCAAATTAATTCATATTAAATTATTCAACGAGATCTTTAATTTGATACCTATCTGAATATGTTTCGATTAAAATTAATACTTTTAATTGTTCTATTTGATGTATTTATCGTGTGATGTATATTTATAATTGGATCTTAAAAATTAACTAATAGTAAATTAGTTAATAGGATCTTTAATTTGAGACCTATGTTAGATATGTTTCAGTTGAAATATCGACCTGAATTTATCCAAATAAGAGAGTAATGTTAGAAAGAGAAAAAAATTAAAAAAAAAAAGAAAAAGAAAATAAGTTTACCAATAAGTCAATAACCAATACAATAATAAAAAATCAGACCGTCCCCTAATTATCAATTTAACACCTTCTCTCCGCCCAATAATTCTAACCGTCCTTTAACCGAAGCTAAAGATGATACTCTTGTTAGAAAGGGTGAACAAGTCTTTATTAAATACATCAAGAAAAAATTCTCATTTAAATACCTCAAATCTTCAAAATCTTAAAAAGTTTTAACTTTCCTATTTCGTCTTTGGAATTGGCGGTAAGCATTCCGTGTTGCTCAATTATGTACTGAGGGAGGGGGGTGTTGCCAGCTATTTGTGAATCTATGTACTTCACATTGATGGGATTATAGCTTCTTTAAGCATGGATTTATTTCTAGTGGTGGAGTACCTTGTGACATCAACAAATCTGGAGGTACTTATTTTGTGGATGAATTTTTCAGCTCACGCTTGCAAAATTTTACACCATGTGGATTTGCCATTGAAGATGTCAATCAATTATACAAACAAATAAAGGTAACCCTGTCAGTGAACTGAAAGGATCATTAGAGTGCCAAAAGAGATTGACCCTCAAACCAAAATCTGTAAAACAAACGAGTCAGAGGCCATGCTGGATAACACTGGTATGGGAGGCTCTCCAATGATTATATTGTACAAAGTAGGAGTGAAAAAATATATGAATTGACAAGACTAGTAGTGTGAATTTGCCTACAAGTTTCTGATAGGGCCTTGACTATATACAGGATAGCAGTTAGAAGTAAACTATTTAATATGACAAATGAATCTGATTCTAACTACTTGGCTTCTATGCTGTTTATTAGGTATTGAGCTTTGAAAGTGCTTAGCCTAAGAGAATCTCCAATTGTATCACATGTATAGCTGTATTTTCAGTGCCTTACTACTAATACGGCATCGTACTCCCTTGAAGGCCCCCCCCCCCCCAAAAAAAAAACCACCCTTCTTGTTCATATTGGCTTTGGGTAGGCCTCTATGGAAGGAGGAACATGAGCTCTGATTCTTTACCAGTGGGATAGTCCACAGAGCTTGTATTTTTTACTTGAAATGTAGCAGGTCTTGCTTCCATAAATTGGACTTCATGGATGGAACCGTCAGAAGTCACACCATTGAATATGTTGCTAATGCTTGATTCCATAAATTTGTTACCATCCTTGATTTTGGCACTGGGAATAATATAAAATTGCTCCATTTCAAAGCTTTCCCATGTTGATGTTGCCCTGCAGATTCTCACCAAATGGAATTACACTGTTAGTTTTTATGAATTACCCCATTTCTTTCTTGACTCGAGAGCCAGATGCCCATCTCTTCTTGAGAACGAAATAAATCTGCAACTGTATATAAAGCATTCTCCATTGGCAAATAAAAACACGCTCTTTTATTAATCTCGTGTAAAGAAAGACGGGCCATTGAGCCATGTTATACTTTTTGATTGGTTCGTGATAAAAAAGATAGAAAAATGAGTGACAAAATGCACATAAAAATATAATCCAATGGCACTTTGCCGGACCTTTATTCCTATCCGCCTCAAAGAGAATGCGTGCTTTGTTTAGCACTTTCTGGCAAAGATCAATCAGCCATTTTAACAGAGACTAATGCTATACCTCTTTGCTACGTGTCCATCTATTGAGCCATGGAATCTAATCTGACTCAATAGAAATTAGCTCTTTCTTACTTTTATCTGTTATTTTACCACATACAGAGTGACTATTTTCTATTAGCAGTTGAACTCTGTACACGGAACTCGATCTGGCTAAGAGAAATCAACTCTTTGTTATTTCATCTATTATTTTACCATAAAAAATTTTAAATTTCAAACAAAAATAATTTTTTAATTCAATATAAAACACCAAATGAATAACACAGGATGTGATGACCAATTTTGATATAGAGATACCGGGTGGACGCATCGACACATGAATGAATTTACAACTTGTGAAATACACCAGGCATGTGAATCATTCTACAAATACATATATTGCATGAACAAGAAACAAAAAATCCGTAGTATTTTTTTTTTTTTTTTTGAGAGAGGAAAAAGAAAATATGTACAACTTGATACGACAAACATTATAAACGCGGACCGACAAACATATATTTCACTAAACCGACATCACGAGTTGAGTTTGATTAAAAAAACAATTAATAAAAGAACAGGACACGCCCACACACGCACCGTGCAAGCAACCTAAGAATCTTTACAAATCACAAAACCCATATACTATTGTCCTTACACTAAACCACCAAAAACCACCACCCCTCACGGCAGCCCACCGCCACCGGCCACCACTCCCCAAGAAACGGAGGGGAAGGGGGGAAAAATTACCCAATGGTTTTTGTGTATTTACCCAACTGTAAAAACTCGTTTTCATCTTTCTTTCCGGGTCGGCCATCATCGCACGTCAGCATATTTATCCTCAAAATTTGTCCATATTCCTCCTTTCAATTCGCTTTCTTCACTGTCTCCAACTCATCCCTCAATTATTCATCTACAGGCTATGATCCTCTGCAATGAGTGCTCAGCTATCGGAAAACAGGTATTCGTGCCGGAACAAATCGTACGGCGCCCAGAGATTATCCAGTGTACACGGCCTTTTGGCGTCCAATCTTAACCACGGCTTCCCTTTTCCGCTCCAATGGAGCAGACTCACCGGACCTGGATGGAGATCCCTGCATAACCCTTCAAGATTATCGCCGCCGAGGCCGTGTTGATTCCATCTGTGCTCTACTCCTTCAACATTTCCGGCGAATACGAGTAGAAATGGGGGCAATGAACCCAATTCATAGATTCTGTACCTCTTCTGAATT
Source organism: Nyctanthes arbor-tristis (assembly GCA_963692815.1). Taxonomy (NCBI): domain Eukaryota; kingdom Viridiplantae; phylum Streptophyta; class Magnoliopsida; order Lamiales; family Oleaceae; genus Nyctanthes; species Nyctanthes arbor-tristis. Next base: position 49,335 of record CAVNYN010202151.1, read on the forward strand.
CTCATCCAGTGCTCGAGTTTCTGGGTGTACGCGTGAGCTCTCCACTTTGTTAGGTCAATTACCATCACGCCGGTGTTGAAATAGCACGGATTCCGGCCTCTGAATACGCCGGAAAATGTTGGACTCGCCCAGAATCTTGAAGTGAAGTAATGGCTGAAATTTGCATGACAATATTCCGGGGCACCCAGAACGCGAGAATTGAGATTGATACTCCAGAGTTTCGCAATGTCGTCGATGACTATGAGGTCAGAATCCAGGTAGATAATGCGGGTGACGGTTGGGGGAAGGAGGTCGGCGAGGTAGATTCGGGCGTAGTTGAGGGGCTGATCTAGGGCCCGGCGGATGGAGGAGGATATGAGGTGGTTGACGGTGGTGGGATTGAAGGGGTAGAGGTGGAAGTTCAGGTATGGAAAAGTGGAAGTAATGGTGCGGCGGAGGTGGGGATGGTGCTGGGGAGTCGCCAGAAAATGGAAGACCGTGTTCTCCGGGCAGGTAGAATGCTGGAGGACTGAAAGGACGCCGGCGACGGAGCCGCGGAGATAGGGGGAGGAGTAGTCGAGAGTCATGGCGATGTGAATGGTAGCGTTGTCGTGCTCGCCGTCGGTTGACCATTGGGATTTTGGGCAGTCTTTGCCATTGCGGAATGCTGGGGCTTCCCGGAACTGTGGGTGGATAGCTGTGGAAGTAGCCACGACGAGGAGTAGTGTGGCTCCGGTGACGGCGAGGAGATGGTGGAGGTTAGGTGGCATGGTGGCACGTCGATGGTGGGTGGTAGTGATGAAGGCGATAGGATTACCAGTCCGTTGCTTGGTTGGGTCTGGTGACATTTGATGGAATAATAGAAGACCTTGGATACTGTCATGGAACATAAGTTTTAAATGACCATTCCACCCTTTGAACGCATTTCTTCCCTTTTTATCACTTGACAGAAATTAGAAACTTGATAAAAAAAATATTCTCACGTTTACTCTGTAAATCAATAATAAATTATGTAATGTAATTACCTAGATAAATTTAGGGGAGAAGGACAAATCTGTCCATATTGTAACTTTTTCATCTCTATTATTCAATTCTAATTTCAGTTCAATTAAAAATATTTTTAATTTGGTATGCATTAAACCTCAAAATATTGAATTTGAAAGTCGTCATAAATGGCTTATATTTGAATTTTGAATATGTAATGCGCTCATATTTACAACAATATATGGAGCCCATTGCATAGGAGTCATCCCTCAATGTAAGTGCACTGCTCATTTTAGAATAAGTGTTATAATTATTAGAAGATTCTCATTACACCCGTGAATAAGAAGTTACACAATAAAATTATGAAGTTTAAAGAACATGTATAAGATTTAGAACCTTTTATAGTACTCTATTTAATGAAAAGACGATATTGCAATATTGCTTTTTTCTTTTTTATTTTTTTCAATTTAACTAACTTGATAATTAAACTATGTTATATTATTAGAAAAATTATGATATTATTTGATATGTTATGGAAACATATGTTAGATTATCTATCTTGCCATTTTAGATGTGATATGGAAACAGATTCCCTAAAATCTACTTTACCTCTACTGAAAGTATTTCCATAAAAGTCGTGCTTTTATTGATTTAGAATGTAATTGTTATTTTTATATTGGTGATGAGTGGAAACATAATATTTTAATAAAAAATACACGAAACATAATATATATAATTGTATATAGTTTTAAAAACAGTAATGTGTGGAAAAGCGTCAAAGTCAAGTATTGAGTTTATGTGTATATAAGTGTCCCTATGTATGCTGAAGTGTAAAGTGTGGTAACATGCAAAATACAAGCTTTGAGAACAAGCGTCTCCTAAATGAGTTTTTTAAAAATTTGTAACATTAAAATCAATAAAGTGTTAAAAATTTGTGATTTTTTTTTAACTATATAAAATTGTTGGTCCGGGTTAGTTTTGGCATTTCCTACTGTTTGAAGGGTGGGACCCGGCTTTAAATTGAGAATGGTGAAGCCAGCTGGAAAGACGCGTTTTAACGCTGCGATTTCTTTAATGGCGAACGAAAACCAGAGATCTCGTGGAATAGGTGCACTGCACACTCTGTGCAACCGTACATTGTGGACCGTACAAAATCTTATCAGCGGCTCAAATACACTTGAATTACTACTCCCGTTAACCGCTAATGGCGGCTTTATGATAGGATAATCCTCATAAAAATTAACAGGAGTCTTGAAATGGAAATGTTCTCAATTACACGTAGAGGATAAAATTGGATTTAGAACTCAGCATGGTAACAAAAATTGACAACGCTTTCAAATCCGGGTGCATTAAAATCTCTTAAAGAGTATTATAAACAACTTTCTCTAACTCATAAATAGTATAGAATGGTGGAATATATCGTGTTAAGAGTCGCGAATAAAAAAACAGAGAAATATTTTGGGTGACAATGAGTGCAAACTTGTTCTCATTATAACTTTTACTTACGTTTTTGATTTGATAACGAGATAATTACATTTACGCATATCAAACTTTGTAAAATCTATACTGTTCATTTTATCCCTCTCCTAATGACTCTAGTCACAAAGATCTGTAGTTTCACACGCTAATATATGAGGTAGTCACATTCTCCTCTCAAACGTCTAGTGAGAGTGCGAGATGAGATTAAATTAGTATATAGGGTAAAGGGGAGGGAACATAAGCTAGCACTGAATTATACGGTGGAATGTCATTATCTTTGCGAGTCTCGATCGCCATCTCTCACGTGCTGCAATGATTCATGTAAAAATACCAGTAGTTTCATGAAATGGTTTCACGCGTAAAAAGGGCAAACCCTTGATCAAAATTCTTATCTTCGCACATCCCAATTTTAAAGGGCGGCCCCCCACTCCCCAACAGGGCAGATTCCCCGGCCCGGAGGGGAATGGGGATAACCATATGAAGAAGATTTCAAAAATTTATCCATTTATTATACCATCACTATCAAGTATTTGTTGTCCTGTGGTACAACTCACATATGTATTTCATCACATGAGGTGAGGATCGGTTCAAATAGCAGTGGTATTTATAGCTACTGTATTTATTAATTGGGTAATTTACAGTTAACGTCTTCAACCTTTCTATTTTGTTGAGATTACTTCTCCAACTTTTAATTTTTGTCCTGGGAGTCCTCAATCTTTTGAAATCGTTACACCTAAGGTCCTTCGGACGAAAACCGTTAATTCTTCCGTTAATTTTGAGAGTATTTTGATAAAATACTCAAAAAATTAATTATTTTAATGTTTTAAAAAATTTAAAAAAAGAGGACGGCCTTCCCCCACCAAAACTGTCGGAAATGGCAGCACCTTTGGCTGTCATTTCCGATAGCCATTAATTGTAGGAAATGGCAATTAAAAGAGGGGGAGCCCCCCACCCCACCCACCCCCCCACCCACCCCAAATTTTTGGACGAAAATGGCAACCATCTTGATTGGCATTTCTGGCCAAAAAAGGTGGGGACTCCCCCTTGAAATGGCAGCCAAAAGGGGGAGTCTCCTCCCCTATGCTACCGGAAATGTCAGCACCTTTGGCTGCCATTTCCGGCGGCCTTGGTGGGGGAGGAGTTCCCTTGTTTTTAAATTTCTTAAAACATTAAAATAATTATGTTTTTTTATTTTACCAAACTACTCCTAAAATTAACGGAAGAATTAACGGTTTCCGTCTAAGGGACCTTAGGTGTAACGATTTTGAAAGGTTAAGGACACCTAGGATGAAAATTAAAGGTTAAGGACGTAATCTCAACAATGTGAAAATGTTAGGGACGCAAGCTGTAAATTACTCTTACTAATTTGTAATAAGAATCTGTTCGTCTCCAACTTACTGATTTTGTTTGCTTTCTTAATAATAATAATAATGCAAAGCAAACAGGCAATTCAAATAGTAAGAGTTTGGTTTCCAATTTCACGTTCCTTAAATTCGATTAATATATGATTAATTTGGGGATTTGCTTTTCGGGTTTTATGGATAATTTTTTATGGATTATTTTATTCGGAATTCCAAAATTATGTGTGTAAAATGGTCGAATTCAAGTATTGAAGTTAAGTGATTACTCCGATCAATTGGGGCGTTGCAATTGATTTTGGCGGATGGCGGCGAGTGGGATGATTAGGATGATTTTCGGTTGAATAATTGCTACAATAAATTAATTTGCAAGTGCGTTCTCAATTATCATTCTCTGTTTTGGCTTAATGTGATTCGGTTACTCCCTTTTGAATGTTCTCTTCCGAATTGGAGAGTTTTGATATGTCCCTTCAATCTGGAGGGTTTTGTCTTATTGATTTGTAGTTTTCTTCTATTTGTGCTTTTGTTTGGCAACCCCGCTGGGAGCAATGAGTATTTTATGTTGGAATGTGTTGGGAGTGGGGGGTCCTCACACATCACGATTACGGAACTTGCTTTGATCAAAGTCCCATACCTTAGTGTTCATCGTCGAGACTAAGGTGTTTGGATTTAGGGCAGAGGAGTTACAGCACTCTTTTGAGTACTCAGGGAGTTTTCATGTTGATTCACGAGGGCGTAGTGGAGGTTTGTTTTTATTATGGAGGGATAATTGGACAGTAACTATAAGAAACTATTCAGCTAGATATATTAAGGCCTCAATTGTTACAAAGAAGGGGGAGCAGTGGAATTTTTTAGGAGTGTACGTGGCAGTTGCTTAGACGGTTGTGTATGAACCACATGCAACCGATGCTTTTACTAGAAGATTTTAATGAGATCCTAGTGGACACAGAGAAGGTTGGGGGGTCTAATAGAAGGCGTGGGGCGATGGCGAGTGTTCAAGAAGTGGTTCAAGATTGTAGTCTTGAGGATCTGGGGTTTCATGGCCCTAGTTTCACATGGAAAAACAATTCAATAGGAGAGAATTTTATCACAGAACGGCTTGATAGGGGATTACTAACATCATCGTGGATAGCTTTGTATATGAGGAACTAGGTAACTCATCTTGACTACTATGGTTCTGATCATCGAGCTATTCTTTTGGAGTTGACACGGAGGAAGAGATGGAGCAGCGCAAGGAGGGAAGTTTTTCGCCTTGAACTGTATTCGTTAGGGGAGGTGGGCTACTCAGAGACAATTACTTATGGGTGGCGAGGGGGAGGGCAGTGCCAATTACAAGAAAGATTGATTAATTGCTAGGCGAAACTCTTGCCGTGGAATAAGCGACAGGGAGGCCCAGTTTGGCAGCGAATAAGTTGTGTGAGGGAGGAGTTGAGCGCAGCATACAGATGACCTAATGGGAATATTGAGATTAATCATGTTTCGGTTCTTGAGAAGGAAGTAGACTCTTTGTTAGAGGAGGAGGAACACTTCTGGGCACAGAGAGCTCAGTCTGATTGGTTAGCTATGGGAGATAAGAATACTTCTTTTTTTCATTGAAGGGCTGCTGGTCGGAAGGAAAGAAACACGATTAGAGCTCAGTCTGGCGTGAAGATGGAGATTCAATTGGGGGTGGAGTGTGATTATTTTTTGGACCTCTTTACATCATCTCACCAGAACTAGGAGGTTTTCTCCTTGGAGTTGGGCAATGACGGTACACGGCTATCACAGGAGGAGGCTCACTTAGCGCAACTTTTTACCAGTGAAGAGGTGAGGGAGGCACTTTTCAGTATGGGTAGACAGAAGGCTCTTGGACTAGATGGTTTCCATGCAGTCTTTTTCCACCACAACTGGGAGACGGTCCAGATGGAGGTAACAAATTTTGCTTTGCATATTCTCAATGGCGAAGGTACTTTAGACGATGTCAATGATACATTTATAGTGCTAATTCCTAAAATAAAGAATCCTACACTTATTACTGATTATCGGCCTATTAGTCCGTGTAATGTTGTGTATAAAGTACAAAAACAATAGCGAACATGCTCAAGTGTGTATTATCTAGTCTTATTTCACCTTTTCAAAGCGCCTTCGTCCCAGATAGGCTCATTACAGACAATGCCATTTGCACTTTTGAGCTCATGCATTCACTTCAGAGGAAGGCTGGAGGGTGCAATGGTGTGATGGCTCTTAAACTGGATATGAGTAAGGTGTATGACAGGGTAGAATGGAGTTTTATGATCAAGATAATGGAACGGATGGGTTTTTCGATTCATTAGAGGAATTTGATTATGAAGTGTATTTCTACAGTAAAATTTTCTTCTCTAATCAATGGAGAGCCGATGGAAGAAGTAATTTCGTCACGGGAACTGAGGCAGGGGTACCCATTATCTCCCTATCTATTTCTTCTGTGTGCTGAGGGACTATCTCAACTTCTTTTGAAGGGGGAGCGAGATGGAAGACTCAAAGGTTTTGGATGTAATAGATATGGATAGTGAATTAGTCATCTCTTTTTTGCAGATGATAGTATTCTTTTTGGGCGGGCCAATATTGCTGAATGTCAGGAGATTGAACGTATACTGTAGCTCTATAAGCGAGTGTCGGGCCAAAAGGTGAACTTAGGTAAATCCTAAATAACTTTTAATTCTAATATGGACCAGGTTACACGGTCCCAAATTGTTGAATTCTAGAGATTAGACGATAATAGATCTCATTACACTTATTTGGGATTGCCATCTTTTATTGGGATAAATAAGAATGGAGTTTTCGGCAGACTGAAGGATAGGGTGTGGAAAAAGGTACAGGGTTGGTAGCGAAAGTTATTCTCAATTAGCGGGCGTGAGGTGTTGATTAAAGCCATTATTCAATAGATTCCCAACTATACAAACAGTTTATTTAGACCTTATGGGGAATTGTATGGGAAGCTAACTAAAATGACTTCCTCTTTTTGGTAAGCAGAGACCCAAGTGAATGGCATGGGAAAATTTGTGTAAGTCAAAATTTGAAAGGGGTGTGGGATTTAGAGATTTATCTGGGTAACAGAGCCATGGTGGCAAAACAAAGTTGGCGTATACTCACTTCTCCAAATTAGTTGGCAGCAGATATCTTGAGGGCGAAATACTATAGATTCTCAAAATTTTGGGGTACAAATTGCAAACTGGGGTGTTCATATTTATAACATAGTATTATATGGGGACGAGAGCTTATCAAGAAGGGTACAAAGTGGAGGATTGGGAATGGGGAGAAGGCACTGGTTTTCTCTAGCCCGTGGTTACCTCGTCCGTTCTTTTTTAAACCAATCACATCTATTTGAGAAAACCATATGATATGGGTGGCTGAATTGATGGATGGGAATGAAGTCTGGAATGTGGAGCTTATTAAAAAACGGTTTCATGAAATGGATGATGATTTGATTTTGTCTATATCGTGTGGTGATATTAATACGAAGGACATAATTGTAACATCCCGCGAAAATTTAAAATAAAATTTCCAAATTATAAGGCATATACTATTTTTATAATTAATAAAGGTTGCCAGTTTTGCCAAGTTTAAAAGACATTTGTCATCTGTGTAAATAAATTGCTACTTTTGCCATATGTATAAGACAGTTATCATTTTTATAAATTAATAAACTTGCTAATATTGCCAAGTGCATTGGACACTTGTCATTTTTACAATTTGAAATGTGCTAGTTTTGCAACTTTATCAAGACACTTGTTATTCTTGCCATTGGTAGATCTCAATTGCTAATTAGAAACAATTAAATTCTAATACCTATAAAAAGGGACAAACACCAAAAGAAATTTGTCCAAAAATTGAGGAGACCATAAAACACTAGTTAAAACTCTCCAAAACACCCTCTTTGCCCTTAAAACAAAGCCCTTTTTCATATATATATATATATATATATATAACCCTTGCTTGAAAAATCATTTTTCTCAAGAAATATCAAGATTTTGGAGGCATATTTCCACCTAAAATTTATCCAAGAACCTTTGAAGCAAACAAACCAAAAGGTGAGTAATGAATGCTTTGATTCCCTTTTCATTAAAATATTCATATATGAGTAACCAGTGGTGATTCCCTTTCTCTTGTTCAATACGTCTACATAAGATAAGTATGGATTTTGATGCAATGTTATGAGAAGAAATTGGTTTACTGCATTTAAACCACTAGTTAATACTCTACCCGCTTTGATTTGCTTCTTGGTAATATAACCTTGATATGTGATCTTGATTATTTTGGCTATGTAGTATTCTTTGTATTATGACCTTACTATGTAATCTTGGCCATTTTGATCATTTGCACACCACGGGTAGTAGTTTAACTAGTGATAGGGCTTTTTGTGCATTCAAAGGCTTTATGATGTTGCATGGTTTTCTTAAACTCGTAATTGAAAAGGGGTTTCTTAAACAAAAGGTGAATCAAGGTATTTTGTAACTCATTGAGTATGTTGTACTGACACCCCTATTTTCTACAATTTTGTAGATAACTGAAGGCAAGATATTGGTCAGCAAGGCAAGAATCGGAGCATGCAAGAGGATAGAAGAAGATTTTGTGCGTAGAAGGGAATCTATATTTTGGAGCTACAAAGATATATTTTGGCTATAAATATATCTAAAACAATACACGAGCATAGTACCTTTTGTAACAATAAGTATATTTATGTAAAAGCTTTGTTTTCCCATAGTTTGGCTTAGCTAAATTAATAAATGAAACATTTGTTTTCATAATCCGTTGTGTTTTTGGACTTTTTCTAAATCTAAATAAACTTGTGCAAAGTATTTGTTTTGTAAGTCTCGTCCCCACTAATTGCACAAAAATAAAATTTAACTCAAAAGCTTCCGCTCTCGAATATAAAGAATAATAATAAAGGGAAAATAACGGGGGCGTGACAACAATAATGTGGCATATTGAGGCCAATGGAGAATATAGTGTGAAATCAGGATATCATCTCTAGATACAATTACGAAGGGAGGCAAATGGAGCGGGCGAAACGGTTTGAAAGCTCTATGGAACTTTCAACTCCCGAGCAAAATTAAGTTTTTTATTTGGAAGATCTGTACGGATATCTTATCTACGAGATATGCATTGTGGCAAAGACATATGATAGAGGATGCAAAGTGTCCTAGGTGAGGGATGGAGGTGGAGGAAACTTTTCATGCAATTGTTGGTTGTCGACGGGTTTATAGGTTTTGGATGGATGGTGTGTTTGGCAGTCGGGTGGGAGACTTTTCTAGAGGACATTTAGACGATTTTATTTTGCATGCATGGCGTGAATTGGATACTTTTTCTTTTGCATGGTTGTTGGTGGCATTTTGGAAAGAGCCGTTTGGGAGGGGATGGATGGTGGGGAAGATAGGTTTATTTTGGCTGCTGATGGGTTTCTTGAGGAATTCCAGCCAGTTCATGGAGGAAGGAAAGGGACGAGGGTGGTGGATAGGTAGATAGGGCCGAGGGAGGGATGGATTAAAATCAATATGGATGTGGCGGTGTTGCGGTGGGAGCGAATGGTCGGGATGGGAGTAGTTTGCCGGGATCACAATGGGACATTTGTAGCTCTCAATTCAAATGTGGTAATTGGGAATTTTTCGCCTCATGATAGTGAGTGTTGGGCATTGTTGAGAGGAGCTCAGTTAGCATGGAAACGTGGTTTTCAACATGTCGTATTTGAGTCTGATGCTAGTAATGTCATACGCTTTATTAATAAGCCACATATTAGAGCCCCTGAAGGCCCTTTGCTAGAGTAGATCAAATTGATTGCTCAAAGACTGGTGGATTGCCAGTTTTGCCAGTTTGTGTCGAATGGGAGGAAGGCTAAGAGGTGGCCCACTTATTATCTAGGCGAGCTTCTGATTATCATTTAAATTTGTGTTGGGATACTGATCCTCCACATTTTATTGTAAACACTTTAGCTTCTGATGCTCCTTTTGATTAAGTAATGAAAGTCGTTTGATTGGTTTGCCAAAAAAAAAAAAGGATGTTCGGTGGCCTCAATCCAAAATTGGAAAAAAAAAACATTCTGGTAATCAAGAATATCGTTGATCAATTAAGATTATATATATGCATGTTCAAACACTCTAATTTAATAATAAGTAAGGTTATGTGAATTTATATATCAATTCTTGATTTTATCAATAGAGTTGAGTATAGTACTCAATTAAGTGCCAAAATTTTGTTTCCAACCTTTTAATGAGAAGATGGAAAATGTGTTAAAATTACTTTTCATGTGTTGATTTATTGTGATTTGAATAAGTGTTACAGTAGTTAGGTATTCACATTACGACTGGGAGGTTAGGGTTCGAATCACATCTACCCCTCCCTCAACTCCCCTTGTATCCAAAAAAAAAAAAAAGATTAAATACACTTAACGCCTCCAACCTTTCAAGTTATTATCGATTACGTCCCTAACTTTTAATTTTCCTTCTGGGCATCGTCAATCTTTCAAAAGTATTACACCTAAGGCCCTTAGGACAGAAACCGTCAATTTTTCTATTAAGTTTGGAGGTATTATGGTAAAATATAAAAAAATAAATATTTTAATGTTTAAAATTTAAAAAGAAAAAAAAGAGGAGGGGAGACACCCCGTTTTGGTTGTCGAAAATGGCAACAAAAATGCTTCAATGGCGGCCGAAAATGGCAGCCAAAGGTGTTGCCATTTCCGGCGATAGCCGAAGGAGGAAGTCTCCCCCTTCTGTTGTTGGAGCAAGGGCTGCCATTTTCCAGCAGCTAAAAGATTGGGTTGTCCCTCACCCCCCATCATTTTTTTTAAAAAGATTTTAAACATTTAAATATTTATTTTTTATGTATTTTACTATAATACCTCCAAACTTTACCGAATAATTGACGGTTTCTGTCCCAGAGACCTTAAGTGTAACACTTTTGAAAAGTTGAGGACACCTAAAAAGAAAATTAAAGGTTAATGACGTAATCGACAATAACTTAAAAGGTTGGAAACGTTAAATGTGATTGACCCCCAAAAAAGAAGGGAAAAAAAACAAAAAAAAAGAAGTTACCGTTTAAATGTTGTTTGGCAATAATAATATGGAGACTGAAGGGTGATACGAGGATGAGGAACTTCACATTTTTATTTCGATTCCTTTGCAGTTTTTGTTCATATATATTGACTTTAATGAAATGGAAAGTAATTGATCTTTTCAACAATACACTGTTATCATGGAATTAATTAATTAAAGAAAAGTTAAAAACACCACCAAGGAATATCGCAAGGAGAAAGAAAGAGCGGCGAAGAAATTCTCTCATTTCATGGTGTGTTGGAAACTAGAAATGAACGATACATGCACTCCAATTTATAAAATGCAATTCTATAACAACATTCTATCTGATAGTCAACTTACAAGTGCGACAATAGTAAATTCATGTACTTAAAAGTAATATTCTGAAAAGTGTAAAATGTGAGATAATATTAAAATCTAACATTGAATTTAAGCATGCTTAAATACATCAATGTGTAATAAAACTTAAGGGCAAGGAAACATTCACACACAAATTTGAGTAATTGTGCCTTCTGGTTATCTTTGCATAATCAACATGAATATTTGCATGCTTGACCATCCACGTGCTTGATTAGCCAGTTATATGTTGTATATTTATATACATTTATTCACTTATGTATTTATTCACTTGTATATTATAATAATAATCAATCATTCAATTGTAATAAATTCATTATACTTTAATAGTCATCTACGCATATGATCAACTGACTTTTACCAAATTGATAAAGAAAAATTTTAAGGGGACATGAAAAAGAGACATTATTAGGTGACATTCTCATGTGACACACATTCATTGAGTGATGATTATATGGCTACTTTTTTATCATCCAATACAAATTTGTCACATAAAAATGTGACCTAATAATGTCTCCTTTTCATGTCCATATAGAAATTTTCATTGATAAATTCATAAAATATACTCATTGTTTACCAGTTAAATGGAGAAATAAACAAGAAAAGAAACTACTCCAGGAGTAAACCTGCACAGAAAATAGTAGAACTACTTTTCACCTAAGCATAATAGACAGTATGAAAAGAAAAAATATATATACAAACCAGGAAACATTATTGTTGTAACAAACACAAATATTTTAGAATTAGATGGGTATAATTTACCCAAAAAAGAAGGTGGGGGGGAGGATGGGTATAAAATTGCACTCGCTTACACTTCATTAAATTAAATTAATAATTATTATTTTAGTAAATATTCTAGCTAAATAGTATTTTTTTTTTAAGTACAGGAACACCATTTTTTTTTTTTTGAAAAGGGAAATATCTTTATTTATTCATAACATCCAAATAAAATACATCACAAATGACTCAGGAATTTGTTCAGACCATTCAATGGAGTTGACATAGGACCAATCAATCTGGTTCGTGGATCTCCGAATACATGAAAAATCTACATTTATTAAATCATTTAGAAGCCATTGGCAGTCTTGGATGATAAGCCCAAAGTACAGGAACACCACTTATTGATATGAGAACTTAGCATATATTTAGCTAAATTTCCATTATTATATTTAATCCCCCAAATGCAACTACTAAATCAGGGGAGGAATACTTTGCTCATCCCTAAAGAAATTAGTGGGATCTAAGTTGGCTTTTATACGTGCCAGGCGCTCAAAATTATTCTTGAAGTATTTAACTCCCCAAATCCTTGCTTGTTCATAGCTTGCATCTTCATCTTTGTTAACCCCCCCAATACTTGCTTGTGGATAGATTGTATCACTCTCAATGTTAACTGCCAAATCAAGGTCCCTGTAATTGAAATATGCAGCCCTTGGGTCCTTTGAGACATAAGGAGTTAAGTACCTGTAAAGCCTTCTGCTCCAATCTATATGCCTCTCCAATTCTGCAGTTCCAGACGTATTCCATTGCACCATGGGCATGATTTTGAACAAATTTCCAGCTCTATGAGGAAAAGGGACAGCAGAATCAGGAATTTCCTTCATTTTTGCACCATATGGAGTTGCGTCCATGAAAGCCAAATCTGTTAAATCTTCAAAGAAAAATTTCCATATGCCTTCAAGTCCATCTTCTGGGATTGGTTCCTGTACATAATCTGACGTCGCTTTGAGGTGAAGTGCTGGTATATATGAGGGAACCCTACTCAACAAAGCATCAGGAGATGTTCCTTTTGGAAAACCATCACTGGAAAGGACAAATTCAATCCAGCTCACTTCAGAACAATCATCTGTTGTTATACCTAGTTCTGGAAATCTTTCTTGCATTAAACAAAGTAGGCTGTTAATGTCTCCAAGAAACAGTGAATGAAAGATCACTTGAATGGTTTTTCCCCTCCCATCAATACTTGAATTTGCTTTTCGGATTTTAGCCGAGATAATAATATCTTCGGGTAGGTGCGGAGCAACATATTGCCACCTGTGGAAGAGTTTGGTTGCATTTTGTTCTAAGGTTCTAGGAACAGTAAAAACAGTTACCTTTTCTGGGACGGTCACTAATTGAAGTTTCCATGCTGTAATTACTCCAAAACTGGCGCCTCCGCCTCCCCTAATTGCCCAAAAAAGGTCCTCTCCCATGGATTCCCTATCAAGAATTCTTCCATTTACATCGACCAAGTGTGCATCAATAATGTTATCCGATGCAAGTCCATATTTTCTTAACAGGTATCCAAACCCTCCTCCACTAAAGAGCCCACCAACACCAACAGTAGGACAAACTCCAGCAGGAAAGGCTAGGGTCCGACTCTTCTCTGCAATTCCGTAATAGAGTTGGCCAATTGTTGCACCAGCTTCAACCCACGCCGTTTGTTTTTCAACATCAACCGTAACTTGGCTCATGTTTTGCAAATCAATGACAACAAAAGGGACTCCTTGAATTACTGATGCATAAGAAAGTCCCTCGTAGTCATGCCCACCACTTCGAATTCTGATTTGCAAGCCATTTTCTCTAGCACAATTTACCAGAGCCTGGACTTGAGATTCATCCTTGGGGGTAGTGATGAACAGAGGTTTAGGGGTATCAGGGGACCCGAATCTTAGATTTCGTATAGAGGAATGAACGACCGATAAGAATGAAGGGTGGTCTTGGCCATAAACGACGTCGGAAATTGAGGGATGATGATTGGACAGATATTTGAGAAAATCAAGGCCGCCTTCATAATTTGTGGTGACGGAAGTTTTCGGATTCTCCATGATTTGTGAAGTACTGTGATCGGTGAAGACGGACGCCGAATTTAACGACGCAGCAGCTTAAGGCGGTGGATTCAACAATAATCTTTTGGGTAAATTTCACAAAAGGTCGCCAACCTTCATAAAAAATATAAATTTCGTCTCTGTTGTTTTTTAAACCTCGTGAAGTCCCCAATCTTTTGAAAACTAGCACGAAAGGTCCCTCTTAACATTTTCCATCCAATTTCACAATTAAATCCATAGAAAGAAACATTTTTACCCTTAACTTTAAATAAGGAAAATAAAATAGAAAAATAAAGTGTAAAAAAAAAAAGTGCAAATGGCTACTTAAATAATAAGAAAAAACTCTTTTTCACACACTGACCCATTAGTTACCAGCACTAGCACATTTAATTACTTCAACTTTTGCAAATGAATTTCAAACAAAAGCCTCCATACCATAGAAATAGAAAATTAAAGTAACGAAAGTGTTAGAGGTAATGGCTCTGTTAGCGCGTGAAGGAAATAAAAATTTCTTTCTTGTTATTTAAAGAAACTGAAAGAAGAATAATGGCGGAGGAAGTCTTTATTCTCAGAGAACGACACCCAAATCTCTACAAAAATGAGATTCCAGAGATTGTTCTTATACACCATGTCAAGTTTGGCAACATTCATCCAACCAAATGACTGGTCCAAGTTCAATTTGATTGCCATTAAGAAAAGGAAATCGGAATTTCAAAGGGAAGCAGTCGGTATTAAAGAATTAGTTTGGTCTAAATAATTTCCTATGTGGGGCGAAATTTTTCATTTGGCACAGCTTTGAGTTTGGTCTTACTGGTCTTATTTTTTCATGTGTGTTTTTGGTGTTTTCTTGTTTATGTCTCTGTATAGCTTTTTCTATTTTCTTTGTTTGTTTCCTGGGCTTGTCTCCTTGTTTATTTATTTTGGCTCACTTATGTTGTTGGAGCATGTACTTTGATTCACTGTTGAAATAAAATTCGCCACTTTTTTCCTAGTTTCAAAGGAAAATAGTATTTTCCATTTTTTCCTTTTTTAAGTTTTATTTTACTTTCCTTATCTAAAATCAAGGCTAAGAATGTCCTTTTCTATGAACTTAAAGGCGAAATTGGATGGAAATTTTAAGAGGGACTTTTCATGCTAGTTTTTAAAAAGTTGGGGACACTACAGGTTAAAAAAAAAGAATAGGATGAAATGGATAACTTTTCCAAAGGTTGGCGACCTTATCTGAAATTTGCCCTAATCTTTTAGGGTTCCAGATTTCTCTTACTATCTTTCTGTGGCGGCGGTAGGCGAAAGATGGTTACCTTTCGTCCCAAACGTCAGATTCTGGATTACCGACCAAACTATTGGACTTTTTGTATTATGGGCCTATAGCGTATCACAGAAAGCCCACTTATGGATCTTGTCTAAAAGTACAGTTAACCACATTTATGGCAGGTATATAGAAGCATGATATTCTGGATTTGGAGATAAGAAATGATTATTTTAATTGAAAATTATATTATCACCCGTGCGTTATACAAGAACTCATGAAGAATACATATCAGATTATTTACAAAAATAAATAATATAAAATTTTATAAGATTTTTTCGTTTTTTTGGCGTGGTGAAATTTTATAAGGTTATGTTATCCAATAAAAATAATTAATTTTTAACATCAATCAAACAATAATGTAAATTTTTTCTTATCATCATATTAAAGTAACTATAGTTTACAACAAATTTTAACTCGATTGCTATATTTAATACAAATAAATATCATTTTACTTATTTGCACTAATTTAGATAAATGTCATTGTATAAAATAATTGCTAGTTAGACTGTGTCGTGTACTCTAAAAATATTTCTTATTCAAAATCAATAAAGTCAGATAACATGAAGATTATATAAATTAATAATACATAAAAAATAGTCGTAATTATACAATATTTATTTATACCAAGAAAAAAATTAAGAAAAAATTAGAATTATAATTTTCAATTAACTTAAACTAATGACATATATATTTAATTTCTATTAATCATAAACTACAAATTATATGATATATTAGAAAATTAGATAATTAAATTTATCTATAATTTAAACAATTAAATGATAATAATTATCTATTAGTTATTAAATTTAATAGTGATCCTTATTTCAAAATGATAAATAGATAAGGTAAGAGTGAATAAAAAAAATTTAAAAAAATTAAGAAATTCATAATACCATACATGTTACAGTAATATGAAATAAAATGTCTAAAAAACCCTACTAACAGATTTTTTTACCTGAAAAACTGTGGCACAAAAGTACCGCAACTCCTCTCATTTAATTAATATGTAAATGATGGGGAAAAAGGGTAGGAGAAAATAGAAGAAAAGTTGAAAAAAAAAAGAGGAGAAAGGTAGAAATAAATTCAAAATAATGATAAAATAATAATATAAAACATGGGAATGGATGTACAGATGTAGACATGACATAATGAAGAAAATGTGAGGAAAAGGTGAGAAAAATGGTTTAATATATATTAAAATGGATTAAAGAAGATATTATTCATTTTTTGACACATGGGGGGAAATATGGAGGGGGGGGGGATTTGGAGAGGGGGGTGTAGTCCAAACTTGGAGCCTCCAACTTGAAAAACAAGCATTCTAATTATTGGAACACAATTTGAACCACAAAAAGATAATATTCTTTTAGTTTTAATAATGGAGACCTTTTAATATTTTGCATTATGTGACCAAAAAATCAATATATATTATCCTCTTTAATCTATTTCAATTCCGTCTACTAGTTATCACATTATTATCTATTTAACTTTGTATTGAATAGGTTTATACTAATCTCAAAAAAAAAATGTCTATACTGGTATAGTAAATGTAAACTAACTGATACTTAAATATAGACCGATTCATGAGGTGAATTCTATAAAGACAGATCGGATCCCTGCATGGAACTCGAGAACCAATACAAGAGCCCGATTCAACTATGTAGAAAAATTGCAGTTTATGATATCCACAACTTTATATGCACGAAGAAAGTTGAATTTTGTGGCCCAATACTCGTATTTAATTAACTAATCTTTTGCTTTTTAACTCTTTTTGAAAAGATTGCAATGCTTTCCACTCAAAATGCTGCAGGGTGTAGTTGATTGTTCGTGCAGTTGAATTTAAGAATTCATAAAAATGCCTTTCTTTTAGTGTAATCAATGTGAAAGCTTAGGAAGTAAAGAAAAAACTCATAGCCAATTGCACACATTCGTCTCTCTTTTCTATATTCTGTATCATCAAATCTTTTGAATTAAAGTAAATAAATTCTTTGGTGATCAGTCAAGAAATCTATATGGGAATCTTATAAATCAAACTTGGCCATCTTTAGTAAATAGATCCAAGTAAATCATTGTCGAGTAGCCCTCTTAAGAATTAAATAGAAACATCTAGCAAAATGAAAAAATAAAATAAAATAAAAACATTTATGTTAGAACTTAGCATCAAGGATAAGACAAGGCAAACATATAAATATTTTTTGTTCACACAAAAACAAAACACAAAATGACTTGTCCCACTCCCAGTCACGGGTTCAAATTCATCAGTTCCCTTCCACCTACCACTACATTTATACCCGCTGCTGGTGCCTCGTGACAAACAAGGAACACGATTATTTAAGATAATTTATCAATAATATGTTATGTTGTTAAACTCGTGATTATGTTATAATTAATCCACAGAGTTATTGATAATATTTGTATGGTTGCTTCTGCGTTACTTGATGGAGTTGTTAAACCAAGCTCTTCCGATCTCTTAGATGCAAGTAAATGGTGCATAGGAGGAAGAAACTATGTACTAATATATGGCTTTATATTCTTTGGAGCGTGGGATGAAGAAACTATATACTAATATACAACTTTATATTCTTCAGAGCTTTATACGTTGTGGAAGCATCTCATGTATTGAAGCGCCTAACAAAAATTTGTGCCAGACAGCCCAAAAATGTCACGTAAGACCCATAAAATTTGAGAATCCTGTCATTATGAAAGAAGGGGTCCATTTATACAGGCTCTTATAAGTTATAACTATAACAAATTCTATAACCGGTTTATCTTTTATTGTTTGGTTGAGTGTATTATGTATATATACTTGTAAGTTGAAATGTGATTTCTCTTTAAATAAAGTCGAAAAATAAATGATGATATGTTCTTTTTCAAATTTTTTTTAATACTGTTAAGATTTTTTATCGGAAGAGCATCGTAATTTTATAGTATCAGTTGCAATGTATTTATCCCCTTTTACTGTTTCAAGAAAATAGAGGGGCATCCCTCCAAAGTGCTGTCCCTCTCATGTCGATAATTGATATGCTAATTAGAGAAGCAATCTCCACAACTCATTGGAGATATAACTTTTTTGTCCTAATTATTATTATATATTTTTGTACGCATTCATGTAACAATTTTAAGTTGGACACTGGACCGGACAGCGTCCATTTTCTTGGCAAGAATTCATATTGTTATTTGTTTCTTCGTGGACCATAGAAGCCAGAAAATGGCCCATGAATCAGCAGTTTATGTTGGGCGAATATTTTCGGACAACAGACGCTGATGATTCAACACGCAGGAGAATGAGAATTGGGACCCAATTTATTACTGCATCTATTAGTTACATTTCCAAGGTTTTTCCTTGGAAGTATCCATTCATCAGCAAGACTTTCACACCACTTCTCGCTCATGTGAGTTCACGGATGTTATAACAGTATTTTTTAAAAGTACCGTTCAACTAAATGGCCAATTAGAGTCAGTTAGCAGCACTAAGAGCAAGATTAATATTGAGGGAAAAAACTTAAAGGGAAAAAAGCCAAAAGGAAAAAATTAAGGGAAAGATTATGTGTTCTTTGTCGCGTTGCTCAGATATAAGTTTGAATTCCTAAAGTATGTGTAATGAATTTGTTAATTTTGACTAGTAGTAGCTAGTAGTAAGTAATAAGATGAATGTTAAGTGACAATTTTACAAGTTTATACAGTCTAATCCAAACCATGCGTAGACGTGGGTGGTCGATTAATTACATTTGTATCCATTAATTAATTCTTTTACAGGGTATTCTGTGCTCGGGTGAGGGGTGGATCCAATAAATGAGAGCACCTCCTTTCTAGTTTGATAATAAATGAAGTTTGACCTTTTTTGCTTTTCTCCATTAGCTAGTATTTAATCGTGATCACCAAAATGTCAGATGGGCGTTCCAGTACTTTCCCAGTCCACGGATGGAATGACTTTTACATGAAAGTATATTGACGGGTATTTAGGAGAATCAAATTACTAATGAGTAATTATAATAAGTTAAAATAAATGGTGGAAGTTTAATGTAAATTTAAAAACATAAATGGTGATAATCAAATTAATAGTGACAAAATTATAATTATAATTTACAAGGAGAATAAGAATCAAACAAGCACCTGTGATGTAATACTTTTCTTTATTGTTGATTGCCTATCATTGTATTAAAGTAATGTAAACGAGCTGAGCTAAGCCGACTTGCGAGCCTAAAATCTCTGCTCGGTCTCCGCTCTAGCTTTTTCATCTCGAACTAAAAAGAACCCTAGCTGAGCCGCCCAAAAAAATTAAGCTCGGCTCGAGCTTTTTCTAAGCCGAGTTTGACCCAACCAGTTAACTTTTTGTTAAGAAAATATTAACAATATATTATATAAGTAGTTTTTCCTCTGAATTTTGTTAAACCCATAAATATAAGCAGCCCCACAAGAGCCAAATGAGCTCAGCAGGTCGAGTTGGCTCGGCTCGAGCCTTGCCTTAATTTTGAAGCTCCACCCAACCTTTGGCCCATCTAACACGGGGCCTAGGATGAGCCACAGAGGGCTTGAGCTGGTCAGCTCGTTATGAATCCATAAGCTTTTTTTTTTAAATAACGGACCCATGTATAATTTAAGCTGATTATATTCACATGACGGATATTGTAAAATATTTAAGCACTAAATGTCAAAGCACCAGATAGATATATAGCATAATACAAGCTGCTAGTGTGATTTGAGAAAGGTATAGTGATATATTATATTACACCACATCATTTTCTGGTTCTATCACGGCGCCAGACATATAGTGCTTAAATATTTTTAATAGATGTTCTTCGGTATACCATGCACTAGGGATGACAATTGGTCGGGTTCACCTGTGACCCGCTAAAATTCGGGGCGGATAGAATAGTAAACACACTTTTCAAATTAGATTTCGCAATAATATAAATAATTTATTAAATTCAGGGCAAAAGGCATGGTGTATGGTGGGCCTCTAGATATATACCCTCACAAAACTTCAAAAGTGATATGTATGGCTTTGGTTAATGAGAAATTTAACGGATTTTGATAGTTGGGACTAATTCCATCAAAAAATTTTAAGTGGGGATATATTTGCCAAAAAATAAAAGGTATGGACGATTTGCAATATTGAGTTGACAGGTAGGGACGTTTTGTGCCAGTTACCCACCATTTTGAGCACAAGTAACGTGGAATTACTTTAATGATGCACAGTTGGGAGGTGTTTTTTCCTTTCTATTCTCTTTTTTCTTTTTTTTTTCACTTTTGGAAAAATGAGATAAAGTCAGATGTGTGAAACGCGTCATAAATACTACCAGATTCTAACTTGCATTTGGGCATGCCATATCAATTTCAGAGGCCAACTTTAGTCGTTGCCAATTGATGTAGCATGTTCAGATATACATCATACAAGTATCTGTTATCATAAACATTTGATTTTATATAATTTTCTGGTTTTTGAGAGGGTTGAACACTTATTTTGGCCCAATGCTAATGTGACATATAACTAGTTGTTATCAACGACTTACTTATTTTATAACCACCAGTAGTGTGATACATTAGCATTGGGTATAATAAAATGAAAATCATATAAAATCAGATGGTTCATCTGCGTGGAATAAATCTAAGCATGCCATATTAATACGCTATCAACTAACATGTCGTGACTAAATAAGCGCTATGTAAGCATCTGGTACTATTTATGACGTCAAATGTTTGATTTTATATTATTTCTCATATACTAATGAGAAGATTACAAGTAGAGACTAATGTTATAATTTGTTAATATGTAAAGTAAAATTTTGATAAATTAACATTTTTCAATAAAATATAAAAATTTCAGTCTCAACTCATGTTGATAAACTAAATTAACATTCAATAAATTAATAATATAATAATCCCGCTAAAATAATAGTTTTTTTGATCCCAACGGCACTAATTTACTAAAGTTTTACTCCAATTTTTCTATTAATGGGGTCAAAGGCTTAGAGTTGTGTAAACATAACATAGTTCAAACAAAAAGGTCGGAAAGAATATTACCAGTAATTCTAGAGAGACATAAAAAAGTGACATTTATAAGTGACATTCTCACATGGTACAAATTTATTAGTGATGATCACATGACTATTTTTTCATCATCTAACACAAGTGTGTCATATATCTAATATCACTTATTCATGTCATATTTCCATGTCTTTGTAGAATTTTTGGAATATTATACCAACATGAACAGCAATATTTGTGCACGCATTTTTAATGGATAAATTTCAGAAAAGGTCCTTAACCTTTGCAAAATCTAGTAATTTCGTCCATAATCATTTTTTTAACCTCTGGAGCTTCTAACATTTCAAAAATTCTCACAAAATATCTCTATGGATGGAATCCGTTCATTTTGACAGTTTAAAGCAAAGAAATACCCTTCCCATTAAAAAAGAAAATAAAAACAAAAATTTTTGTTTTTAATTTATTTTTTTTGGGGGACAAAAACAAAGTTTTTATTATTCCAACTTGAGACTACAAGTATTTCTATGGGTTTTCACCAATGCATATGTCAATTTCATGTTATCTCTCTAAACTATCCCAGTACAAGCCACCAAATCATGCACCAGATGAGCGCTAATTTCTCAAGAATCCACCAAGAGAAATGTTATTTCTATATAATTTATCTACAAATATTTGTACATACGTCCATATATTTAATTAAATGTCCCTAGTTCCATTTTCCTTGAGATGACTTTTTTTTGGAGGGGGGAGAGGTGTAAGTTCATAGGCATCTATACAAATTTTATACACCAAAACCATTAGTCACCCCGCATCAATTATGATAATCAATGAAGAGTTATTCAGAAATTCAGATGATCAGATCTTGGAGAAGATTTGAATATTTTATTGTAGCTGTCTATATCTTGATTTAGGTTATCGGAATTATTACCAAGGATCTTAATGCCAGAAGAATGAGTAAGAATATTTTTCTTATTTTTTCTTTCACCTTTAAAAAAAAACTTTTTGTTTTTTTTTTTATTTTTTTAAAATTTAATGTGAGGGGTAAAAGTGTCATTTTATTTCAATTTAATGGCTAAAGTGGATGGCTTTCATTCACGGTGACTTACTTAATATTTTTTTGAAAGGTCAGGGACTCTAAACCTTGAAAAAGAAAAGTTATGGACGAAATTACTACATAGTGCAAAGGTTACATACCTTTTGTGAAATTTACCATTTTTTGTTGCCACATCAAATGTCGTTCTCGTTTCAACTATTTTTATTTTTTTTGGGGGTGCGGGGTTGGGGGGGTGGGAATAGCCAATAACTTTCAATTTCATGATTTCATCAGCGTTGTTGGAGTTACTGATCAAGACATTGATGTATTCTTAATACAAGTCATTAAAATTTCTAACACATATAGATGCTACTCTTACTAGGCAACTGACGAAATTTGAAATGATTGACCAAAATATCTCAATCAAACTTTCACATTGTGCCTGTTTGATTCAGATTATAATAGTTGATTTATAAAGAGAAATTATAAAGAGGTCGGAAGAGCAGTCGTGTAAATTTAATAGAATTTTGAAGTTTGTGATTATAAATAAGTAATTGTCAAATAAATAGTCAAATCAACGGTAAATAATATTATAATATATTTTGATAAAGAATATCAAACAAAGGCTAAAGAGCTCATGCCCCGTTGGAGATTTTGTATGGTGTACGCTATAGTTCTACTCCCCACTCCCCTTCAAACGCCTTCATTGATGTTAGGACTCAGTAATAAATAACAAAACTAAGTGTCAAATCTAACATCTCAACATTATGTCATCTACTTATTATATTTGTTATTAAATGCAAAGTGAACGAAACAATAGTTGTATTGCTAGTAACAATAAATCACACCATACGTAGATGTTGTGACAAAACACCCAAAAATGAAAAATCTGGATCCACTTCAAAAAGCACTGAAAATTTGTTGGAAAATATCAGCTACCAAATGTCCCCTTCACCACTTAGCCATTAAATTATCTTTGCGTCCCTGTCCTACTCCTTAATAAACCGGTCCAAACCCCCCACCGCAGAGGGTTTGCCAATGGACTCCGGCCACTTTATTGACTCCATTAATCTTGTCTTGAAAATATATAATATACAAACAAACCGCAATTTAAGCCGAATAAACTTGTGAATCTCCCAATTGACTCACTTAAAACACCCCGTCAAATGTCTAACCTATAGTAAAAGAGGGAGTTGGACGTTACTATTCATACTTTGGTCGTCCAACGCCCTTTTCCCTTTATTTATTTTATTTTACTTTTTTGTTTTTTTATTTAAAAGTTTTTGTTTATTCATTATCTTTTTGATCTTTTTGTAATTATATTAAAGTCAAAATGTACAATATCAGTGTTAAATAAAAGATCTTAATCTGCGCTTTATTAAATTAACAAGCGATAGTAAAATATAAATATATTAACTGAAAAACCACTTCAAAATTTTAAAAATGTTTTTGCTTTTTTCATTCTTTTGATAATTTCACAATTGTTTTAAAATTGAAAGATATGCAATATATTAGTATTGAATAAAAGATTTCATCGTGTGCTTTAATAAAATTTAACAAGTGAGCGTAAAACATAAATATGTCGTATATAAAATTGCTTCACAATCTTAAAATAATTGTTTTACTCAATATATATATATATATTACTTTATTCAAATATATATTTCAATCTTTCCTAAATTAGTTCATTTTAGTATTACAATAGTATCTATAGACTTTTAATTCAGTTCGAGTTCATTTTTTCTAACCTATATTAAAAGAGTGAGTTGGACGCTACTATTTATTTTACTTTACTTTTTTGTTTTTTTACTTAAAAGTTTTTGTTTATTCTTTATTTTTTTTTGATATTTTTGTAATTGTCTTAAAGCCAAAAGATACAATATTGGTGTTGAATAAAAGATCTTAATGTGCGCTTTATTACAAGTTAACAAATGATGGTAAAATATAAACATGTTAATTGAAAAACCACTTCAAAATTTTAAAAATGTTTTTGCCTTTTTCATTCTTTTGATAGTTTCACAATTGTTTTATAATTGAAAGATATGCAATATATTAGTATTGAATGAAAGATTTCAACGTATGCTTTAATAAAATTTAACAAGTGAGCGTAAAACATGAATATGTCGTATATAAAATTGCTTCACAATCTTAATGTAACTATTTTACTCTATATAAATATATATATTTTTTACTTTATTCAAATATATATATATATATATATCTCAATCTTTTCTAAATTTGTTCATTTCAGTATTACAATAGTATCTATAGACTTTTAATTCAGTTCGAGTTCATTTTTTATCAAATTAAAATTAAATATAAATATATGATTTTTCTAATCCCTTTTAAAGTTTGTATTCTATATTTTGTTCGCTATTTTGCAACATTTATTACCAAATATCAAGTGAAATTATATACAATTATTTAGTTGTTTTTTATTTTTTTCATTCTTTTATGCAAGCAGTTACCGAATCGAATTTTGTTGTTAAACTAATATATTATTTACTTTATGGTGCACTTCAGAGACACAATGATACTAATATAGATAAAATGATAATAAAAACACGTGCATAACACGTGCTACCTCTAGTCTTATTAAATTTCTTTAACCACTTCTCACAAGATGACTTAATGGTCATGGACAATGTTATATGTACATGTAATCAAAAAGGAAAGCCACAAATCTCTCAGCCAACCTGCGAATCTTGAAACGAGAAATCACGTTTGTACACATAAAGTGTACAATTTTTATACACACTTTTTTATATTTACTTAAAAGTCTTTTGTCTTATTATTCTTGAAATCACAATTTTTGAGTAGTGTGAGTAAATTTATAAGAATGTATACGAAAATTATATATTTTGTGTGTACAAATAGAAACCAATGGAATAATAAAAGATTTTTTTTTTCCCTTGTTATTCCTTTAATTCCCGAAGAAAGTCATTTTCTCATTCCCTTTACTTCCCTTTCACCTCCCGCTGTACCCCGCTAATCACGCCCCCACCCCACCCCACACCACCCCGGCACCCTGATATTCTCTCTCACTATGTCCAAAATCCACCATTAACAGACACCACCACTGCTACTGCCACCACATCAACATGTTCCTACGCCTCCAATACTTCCTCCTCCTCCATCTCCTTCTGGTTTCCGGCGCGCTTTCTCTGTCCTACCCTTACA
Source organism: Nyctanthes arbor-tristis (assembly GCA_963692815.1). Lineage (NCBI taxonomy): Eukaryota > Viridiplantae > Streptophyta > Magnoliopsida > Lamiales > Oleaceae > Nyctanthes > Nyctanthes arbor-tristis. The sequence continues at coordinate 74,855 of CAVNYN010202151.1, forward strand.
GTGAGTCGCATGTATATGTATACTAGACATGTATACTAGTATGAGTTCAATTTCCGGCTTGATTACCTCACTACTGACTAATTAACTGTCATTCTTGTGTTCCTTTGCAGACTACACTCTGCACATTGATTGCGGTGAATTAAGCAACTCTACCGATGCATTTAAGACGACGTGGGTCTCTGACCGCTACTATACCGGTGGCGCGACCGCCGTCGTCTCTGAGCCGCTCCATTTTATGCACCAGCAGGAGAAGACTCTTCGTTACTTTCCCATCTCATCCGGCAAGAAGAATTGCTACAGTATCCCTTCCTCCCCCGGCCGCTACTTCCTCCGGACGTTCATTGTTTATGATAATTATGATGGCAAGGGCCACTCGCCTTCTTTTGACGTCTCCGTGGAGGGTACTTTAGTCTTTTCTTGGCGCTCCCCCTGGCCGGAATCTGTTTCTCGCTCCGGTGCTTACTCAGATCTCTTCTTTTACTTGAATGATTCCGATGCTGATATCTGTTTTTACAGCATTGCCACTGATTCGCCGGTTGTTGGGTCCCTGGAATTAGTTCAAATTGAACCCAATGCATACCCGTTTGACTATACCAGAAATTCCAGCAATTACATACTGGTGAATTATGGCAGGTTTTCCTCCGGGTCTGATCAATGGGGCCCCGGATTCAGCAATGATACCGATTTCTTTGGCCGGTCTTGGCAATCCGGTGCTGATTTCCGAATAGGATCCGCGTCCACGGCTAGTGGGGCCACAATCAAAGCCATTTCTTCTATCAAAAAAATTGTGAACGTTGAAAGAAGTCCAAATTATTTTCCCGAAAAGCTTTATCAAACTGCTGTCACTGTGTTGGGGGACGGGGGTGGAGTTCTGGAGTATGAGTTGCCTGTGGATGCAAAGCTAGATTATTTGTTGTGGTTCCATTTTGCGGAGATCGATATTAGTGTGAATAAGGCTGGGCAGAGGGTGTTGGACGTATTCGTGAATGGAGAAAATGTCAGTAGGGTGGATATATACAAGAAGGTTGGTGGATTCGCCGCATACGATTGGAGCTATGTAGTGAAGAATTTAAGTAACACAGTTTTGAGTGTGAGGCTGAAGACAGTGATTGGAGCACCGATCATTTGTGGGCTCGAAAACTACGCCATTGTGCCTATTGACCTCAAGACTTCTCCTGATCAGGGTAAGGAAAAAAATTGATTGTTTGATTGGTAAATTTGGGATTATGATGAATGTTTCAGTTTTTTTTGAAGAGAATATTAGGGATAAGTCTCGCATGGCTGCTGGAACGTTTTTAGCTTTCCATCCATCTTTCCTTGTTATGAAGGAAGAATTTTGGAGGTGTGAGGCTGTTAGCTAATTCTGTGTATTTGCAGGGAACATGCTAATAAACCTTGAATTTTGTTTGAAGGACTCAATAGAGAGTGCTATTGATAAATTGCTACTAATTTTCTGCAGTTATTGCCATGAGAGCATTAAAGGAGTCACTCCGTGTTCCTGACAGAATGGGTTGGAATGGAGATCCTTGTGCGCCTACTACATGGGATGCTTGGGAGGGAGTTACATGTCGTTCCATAAAGAATGAATCTAGTCTTGTGGTATCCCAAATGTGAGCATCTTATTTCCCGGGAGGCTCCCTTATGTTCTAGAAAAAATCTACAAGCAGTTAATTGAATATAAGTTATGCATTCTTCAAGATAACAATGTTGTTTACAGGTTCTTCATTCGAGGAATCGTGATAGCTTCATCTCGATAATCTGCAAAGAATTAATAGTGGGATCTTATTCAACAATGCTAGAACCACTGAGATTATATTTGCGGGAAAAGTAAAATATTCTCATCAAAATTATTGAGGGCCCTTGGCTACAATTAAATTATCATTTTGAGAGGATTTCCTTCTGAAGGCCCTAGGCTGTAGAGTGCATTTGATGCTAAGACCTGACAATAATGTATCTGACTAGTAAATTGTGACACATTTCTATAAACTAAGAGCAAAATTTCTTAAGCATATTGGGTTCCACACAACTGCGCATTATCATTTGATCAATGTTGCCAACTGCTATCTTATCCATCTCTAGTTATTTCTCAATTCATTTCAAGTTCACTCCACATTACACTGATCTTCAAATAACCATTGAGAAGCATCCATTTGAGTCATGTCATATTATTATCAACAAATTGACAACTTCTGAATTATTTGTTTTGTCTTTTTCCTAGGACTCTAGCCATATCATGTACCAATTGGAGCCCAAGTGATTTTCTTGTTGAAATAGTTATTTCATTATATGTTTTTTTTTTTTATCTTTGTTTTTATTTTTATTTTTCAGCGATCTTGGTAGCCAAGGCTTGAAGGGGTATATTAGTGAGCAACTAGGTCTCTTGACAAATTTGGTATACCTGTAAGTATCAATAGTTGATTTGTTGCGCAGCTGATATTTTGTCCATTGGTGCATAACTGTTTGCTTGAATAGAAATAATGGATCTTCTGGTATATTTGCAATTTGTAATCCTGCAAAGGAGCTTTACAAAAAGAGGGAATGAAGTCACATGGATGTGTATTCTGTAATCAGCTGGCTGGATAGTTGACTATAAAGAACTTTTCTTGAGAGTTGTGGTAGTTGGCTTGTGGAACTTGCATTAATATCTAGACATTGCATTCAGAAATTGAGAGTTCTGTATTGTCTAAGTTTCTCTGTTGATGATTCCTCAATTATTCATGAAGGTGCATGAGAAAAAGAAAGTGAGCTAAAATCTTCATGCATTATGATTCAGTGCATTTAATCCCTTGGATCAATTTTATATCAATAAACATCCCTTGGTGTGCAGGAACTTGAGTTCTAACTCTCTAGGGGGAGATTTGCCTTCAGGGTTGGGCCAAAAGTCTCTTGTGAAGCTGTAAGATTACTTGCTTCCAACATGCTAAGTTCTGATACATATTACTTCATTTGATATCTAGTTTTCTAGGAGGAGCTTTCCCTGCAGCAATATTTTCTATTCAGTTTATTTTATCTCTAAAGTCATTTCTGAATCGGAAAGTTTTTTCAGCTTTAAATCAAGCTGAAGGTTTTGGTTTACTTTGCATATTCTTTCCCCAACAGTTAGGCATAAAAACAGAATTTGGTCAAAGCAATCACATCCACATATTTCATAGGACCCACATGTACTACACAAATCTCCACCATTCATTTCCATAAAAACCATTTATACTTTTAAATAGAAATGGTTTCTGAACGGGAATCTCAAATAAAGACAAAATTATTCTGTAATTTAAACAAATTCAAGAAACTTTTTCAATTTTCTGTTTGTCCAAATACGTATGTTATGTGAACTGCTGCTGGATATATCATGCTCTCTCATGCATTCTTATTCTTACAATAAAGCTTCTTTGTTGATGCAGGGATTTATCAGATAATAAGTTTACTGGGGTTATACCAGATAGTATGACTTCATCTACTTTGCAGCTTGTGTAAGTATATGGACTAATAGTCCCGATCTAACACCATATAGTATGACACTATATGGTGTCATATGAACCACAGCCATAGTGCACGCCACATGGCCATATGATACATAAGGTGCTAGAACATTTTTATATGGACTAACTACAGAAATTCCTCTTTATCTTTGAGGAATATAAATTTTGCTTATAGTTTTAACATCTTACAATGGATAGCTTTTGTCATCACCAAATATGAGTAATGCTATTAATGACCACTAATGGCAATGATGATCACTGTTCAAAGTGGTAATGGAGTCCATAGCTGTACTTGGTGGTAATAATGGAAACCTATTGAATACTAGTGTCGATAGAATTTTTTTTTCTTTTTTTTTTTGTATTTTTTATTTTTTTATTTTTATTATATTTTATTTTTTAAGTAGCCTTCAGACCACCTTTGAATTCTCTACGTCAATGTTTGAATGAAATATGGAACTTTAAGCATAGAATAAAATTTGTCCCAACTCATAAACAACGTTGCTCATTCTCCACAGTATTAAATTTTCCTGCAAGCTCTTTAAGTTGTGTAAATCATATTGTTTTGAGCAGCTTATTGAATGATAACCTACTGGAAGGACAAGTCCCAGAGGAACTCTATTCAATTGGGGTGCATGGTGGAGTTATTGAGTATGTCATCTCTTAATATATTGTACTTAAATCCCGTATTATAGTTCTCCTTTTTTGAATTCTAAGACCTAATATATGGTGCACATTGGCTTCTGTATAATGTTTTTTTTACCTATTAGCTCGTATGAATTGTGATGTAGAGTGACTATTTTACCTTTCCCATTTACTTGTAGTTAATCGCTGGTGTCTAAATTCTTGTGCAAAATATGGAGCTGATAAGACTGCAAGTAGCTATTCCTTTGTAAACAAGCACATGATAAGATTATATGTCTGAAAATTGAATTATTCTGTAATACTCACAATATATTCTATAGATAAGGGCTGATTATAAAGCCATATTCTGGGCTAATTATAGCCGATTATATTCCCAGGAACCCTCACTTTTAGGTTCATCTTTATTGTCTGCTGATGTTTGCCTATACCACCACACCAGTTCCTAGTTGTTGGAGAGTCTTACACTGCACTAAGAATTTACCTTGAGCAATATTTCACTTCTCAGTGGAGGCATTTTCGCTTAGTGCTTAAAGGTTTTCTTTTTCTTTGAAATCAAGGAGATATAGATCAACTTCAATTCCTTTCCTTGCAGCCGTTTTTCCTGTTATGATATCCTAGGCACATTTCTTTTCCCTCTGTCATATCTCTAAAAAAAAAAAATTGAAAGGCAGAATTCTTCATAAATGAGCACCATAATGAGCATATCTTAGAACTGCAACGTACACATAATTGCTAGTCAATTTTGATTAACTGATCATGTGCATACAAATTGTTGATTGTAGTGTTTAGATGTCAATAACCAGCGGATACATTTGCTTATGCATGCAAATTGTTCATCTCTTATTCATGCTTGTGCATTTGCTTCAATAGTCTACTAAACAGATACTATTCTAGCCTTGGAATTTGAAACTTTATTGATACTTCCTAATTGTGCAAAGTTCTCTGCAGGTAAGGCTCTTTAATTAGTCCTCTGGTTAAGGTTTAATGGCTTGATATTTTGGTTTTTCCTGTCCCGCCTGGGAAAGGGGTTAAGCCGTCTGATATTGGATAGGAGAATTTAGGTGATTTGTAATGTGACCATGATTCTAGGATGAGAATCATGTATTGTAGTGATTAGTAACTTATAATTGAGAGGCATAAAATAATACTTCCTTTGTCCTAAATATATAGACTTGTTTCTTTATTGAGAGGTCAAATTTATCCCTCTTTAATACTTAGTTATAACTATCAATTTTCAATTCTACTTATTAAATAGCGGTAATTAGGTAAACGGTTTACAAAATACATCTTTCCCATACTATTCTTAATCTTTGTGAATACTCAAATTCGATCTTACACATGGGATGGAGGGAGTATTAAGTGCGTACAAGGTAATGGGCAGTTATTCAATGTTAAGGAATCTAATATTGAAATTTCCAAGTCACGTAAGCTTTTACTTCATCACACTTTCGCTGGGGAGATTTTGTTGAGTGCATTTTTGTTCTTTGGAGATCGCTTTTCTGCTTGACATCGGAACAACTAGGGAAAGACATTTCTTTTTTGGTCCTGGTTCCTGTGCTCTTCCGATCTCTGCTAACTTCCATCTACAGATTCAGTAGCTTGTGTTGCCATCTCAGGACCATGGCCTGACTAGCTCTATATTGGGCCTGTAGAGAAGTTGCATAACTTTGAGGTCTATCAAGTTTGTGGAAGCTTGCATACCATTTTCCCACATTAATGAATTGTCATATCTGTAATCTATTTAACCATTCTAGGATTCAGAGGATAAAATGCAATGTGCTCCACATATAAGTATTGTAAATGAGCATAACATAATCACTTGTTCCATTTTTCTAATGATGGCTTCATGTTTTTTGCTTGTGCAAAACTTATTTCAATCTCTTTTCCTACTCTAATAGACTTTTGTTATCTCAGTCTTTCTGGCAACAAAGGCTTATGTGGTGTACCTTCTTTGCCGGACTGCCCACTATTTTGGGGCAAAAATGGCTTATCAACTGGTGGCAAAGTCGCTATTGGTTTGGCATGTGTCTTTGTACTAGTGGTGGTGCTACTTGGGTTGTACTATTGTTGCATCTGGAGGCGGCGGAATGACTATGATTTTGGTCTACCTCATGAATTGATGTGTAAGTTTTTCCCTGACCAGTTCTAGTGCAAAATAACAGAGAATGCACACTTTATTTTAATTTTTAAAATTCTTTGATACTTGTCTACATGAGGACCCTTACTACCAGTTTCCTGGCAGTTCATAATGAATAATCATGTATTCATGTGAGATCGGAATTCAGCTTTGAGGCCCTTTCTCGGCTTTTGCTCTTGCTTATCTTTGAGGCAATGGCTCATCCTTCATCCTTTATATGCCGCTTTTTGGCCCCCCTTAGTCAGAACAATCAATTTATGTTCCTGCTTAGATTCAGCCGCCTCCTATTCTCCGTCTACTCCTGCTGTTTTTACCAATATCTTTGTGCTTCAAACAAATGCCTCAATTTTTTGTTCACACTGTAATTGCATACACTTGAGTTGACGTGCTTTACTTTCACAATTAAAGCTGACCACATCAAACGAGTCAAATGCAACTTTTTGGCTCATGATATTTGTTTCACCTCTGCTTTGTGTATTGATCTTATTTTTTGTTGCACCTCTGCTTTGTGTATCGATCTTACTGTTGCTTTAATTATTACCTGGTCCAGCTCTTGCTGCAAAGAGAAATAGGTATCACCGGCAAAAATCCTTGATGACTCTTGAAATGGAGAGTCAGCACGCCAAAGGATTTATACCAAGTTACGGTGCTAATTGATTAGCATTTTCTAGAAAAGAAGAACAAAAATTTTGATAGGGATCAGCTTGCCAGGACGTTGTAGATAAGGATTTTGATTTGTGTTGATACAAACTACAAAGTGCACAGAGTTCTACCTTGTTGAAAAGATTAACAGCTGCATGATGTGATTTAGGAAACAACATTGTTTATAACTTTTTATGTAGAGAGCGATTAATCTTAATGTATACATGGGTTGCAGGGGGCATGTTCCCCTCTTGTATCAGTAGATTTTGTTCGGAATCCTATACTCAGTTGAAATTCATAAAACTGGATGATATTCCATTCTACCTAATTGGGAACTGAACTGTTTTTGATAGTGTCATCAGACACTCATTTGGATTTTATGTATAAAATTTTACATTGCTGTCAGCCTTTTTTTTATTATCTAATTTTCTTGGTGTACATTCCTTTTTAACACTTGTATTAAGTCATGAATCCATTTAGACACTGAATCTTGATGAATCTTAGAGACTCTAATGCAAACTATGTTACTAGGTCAAGTACATTTCTACTTTGACAAAATGGCAGAGATGAACCGGCCTCAGCTCATGTACCAACTCGTGGCTTACTATTTATAACAGATTA
>CAVNYN010202152.1:0-70078 GCA_963692815.1 Nyctanthes arbor-tristis
CTCCAGCCGCCGCTTTTGGGGACGTGGAAAAGCTGCGATACTAGTGGCGTTGTTGATGAGGATGATGTTGGGCCGCTAATTTTTCCATGGAAATTTGTTAATTATCCCTACATCTGTACAGAGTCATGTGCTTATCTTTGATTATTTTTTTTTTATGATTAACATTTTTTATATGAATTAATTAAGGGAATAGGGGAGCGTTTATTGAAAGGGGAGGTTGGGATGAACACAAGAACCAATGCCAACGACTTGTGGACCCAGGACACTGATTCCGCGTCGGCGTTCAAATTCGGATGGAGCGGGTTGTGGGGGCGCATTGCGAGCTGAAAGGTTCATATTGGAAGTTTGACGAAACACCTTAACCTTACGCTTTACCATCATGCATCCGTCCCACTTTATCTCATATTTGTTCACAATTTTTTTTTTTTTTTTGTAAGAGCTGTTTTTTTTACTACTTGAGCTATCACATTTAGTCTCATATTTGTACACTTCAGCGACACTTCATTACGCATTACATTTTTTAAAACATTAATTGCAAGCAAGTCATAATGTCAGTAAGTTGTATTAAATGTGGGCAACACTTTGTGCAACGCATATAGCTCCACTATAGTACATATATATATAATAATAATAATATAAAAAAGCTAAAATTAGGACCATGGTCAACTATTTTTTGTTTTCTCTTCTACTTCTTTGTGGTGATTTTTCTATTTTGTCCTCTCTTCTTCTACTGCTTTATTTACACAATTGATGAAACATTGGTTGGAGTATAATCATTCTTAACACAAATCCATCTGTAGACTTTTTTCCCCCTTGTTTCCATAAAATTGACACTATTTATAGATCAAAAAATAGAAAATACAATTGTCAAATCAAAGATTTAAATGTAAACTTTAATATATCCAACATAGCACAAAAAAGGAAAAAAATGCTATGGCCCTTAAAAATGTGTCAAAGATTAAATATAAATGCTAAATTTTAACATTGACAATTTTCACCAATAATCCAATCTTTTAAGTTGGTAATTTATATAATGTTTTGATTTAATTCAATCAATGTTTTATTTTTCTCGCATATAAAAAAGAGGCGGCCCAAGTCAACTATTTTTTGTTTTCCAATTTTGCATTCCCTTCTTCTACTCTTTTTGTGTGCACAATTGATTATATAATTCAAATTGGTGGAATTACAATCATTTTTAACATAATAAATTCATTTGTAGACTTTTTATTTTTTTCCCTTTTTTCCATAAAATTGGCAAATTTGTAAATCGAAAAATATACAATGGAGGTGTTGAATCAAACACTTCAATATAAACTTTAAAATGCTAATGGTAAACTTGTCGTTTGTGTGTGTGTGTGTGTGTCAGTGACTAAAGATAAAAGCTAAGTTTTAACATTTATATTTGTAACCAATAATCAAAATTAGGTCATGCTAATTTACATAATAATTTTTTGATTTAAATCAATTTAGTACTAAAAGTTTTTGCTATGATGCCTTACCAATTGGCAAGACTCCTGCCAACCACGAGTTGTGTGAATTTTTTCAATATATGTTGTTTTTTTTTTATACTAATATATGTTTGTTTTTATTGATAAGAAAAATATGAATATTTAGTTTTGTATTCTTGATTTGGCCATTTAGAAGTAGGCAAGTTGAGCACAGTATTATACATTGTAATTTTTTATTTTAAAAAGTAATAAAAGTCTCAAAAGTTCTTACAAAATTGTTAAATAAAATTCAACAAGAGTTCAAACAAATCTTCTACTATAAACTCAATAAATCCACAAAAGTTTAAAGAATTCTAAAAAATTCCACAAAAGTTATCCTTTAAAAAAAGATTTTAAAAGTTTAATTAAATACAACCCCTTAAAATCTATAAATTGAAAACACTTAATTTTCCTCATCATTTTAATTTTAAATAATAATTCTATTATTATATTCAACTAAGCTCCATGGAAAAGCAACGATACTAGTGGTATTGTTGATGAGGATGGTGTTGAGCCGCTAAATTTTCCATAATAATAAAAAAAGGAAATTTGTTAATTATCTTTGATATTTTTTATGATTAACATTTTTTATATGAATTAATTAAAGAAACTGGGGCAACGTTTATTTCAATGGGACTGATACTGGGGTTGAGGATGAACAAAATGACCAATGCGACGTGGGATAAACGAGTTGGGGGACACACGATGCTCACACTCCGCCTTCAAATTTGGCCGGAGCAGTTTATGAGGTCATATTGTGATTTGCGATTATCTACTTAAGTCGTATGTTACAATAATATTTTATTAGGAATTTAGTTTTGTCAATAAATTTATTAATTAGTTTTATATTTATTATTTGAAAGAGTCAAGTTAGTTAATAGCTGTAGCCATGATACTGTTAGTGGTATTGTGTTCCTATTTCTTAGGGAATGGTGGGTTTATAAGTATCCTCTATTTATGAGTGTAAAATTAATGAAGAATGTATGTCATGAATTATTTACAAACTAGTGTTTGTTTTTAGATAGTGATGCAAGTGTAGCAAATGAACTTGAGCCGCAATCACCTCTTTATGTTTCTTACGAACATCACTGTCTTTGATGCAGACAGAAAGGATGTTGATCTCTCAGAATGCTTGGTGAAAGTTGAAGATAGAATCCTGAAGGTTTTCCTCAAAAACAAACCTCAATGGGTTAATCTTTCTGTGACATGACCCGCCTAAAGTACGTCTAAAAGCAACCATAGACATCATTCTAAACCCTTAACCTTATACTAAAACTCTTTATCGCCAGCCAGTCACATTCTAGGAATGGAAGGAAAAGCAGCTGAAATGATGTCTATGGTTGCACTAGAGGATTTTACTATTTTTTTTTTTCAGATTTTACCCCTACATTCCCATATGCCAACTTGGAAGAAGGATTGTAATGGAAAAAAAAAAAGGAAAACCATGCATTCCTTTTCGCCTTTGCTATTGACCGTGTTGCGAAAATGGGGTGTGAAACCGAGAAAGATGAAGACGTGGAGTTTATCCCCTGAGACGGCCAGAGAAGGAGCTGGTTGATTGACGATGGCAAGGTTGCTGGAGGACGCTGGAGTGCTGCTCATTGATCGTCAATGGTTGTTTTTGTGTATTTGGGACTGGTGTTACTTCTACTTTTTTCTGTTTGCTTGAGTCTAGTCGTTGGGTGCTTGGGACTCTCACCAAGCTGAGATACTGGGCTTCAACGAACTGAAGTTCTTGTGGAGGGCTTCATCTAGTTGATGGCTGGTTGGTCTCAGTGAGTTGAGCTTTTGTTTGGGCCTGGTATTATGCTTATCTAAGTTCAGTTTGGTTTGTGTCTATTTGTGTGTCTGTTTATTCGTGGGCCATCGGTTGGCCCACGTTTGTTTATCGAGTCTGTCTTGGGTCATGTTAATGAAATTATCCTTTTATTAGGGGGAAAAAACTAGTGTTTGACTTGGGAGTTTTATTGGTTTCTTCGCAAAAACCCAAAACTTGGGAGAGTCAGGTTTTCTCGAAATAACCTATATTATTCATTTATTTTATCTTTTATTCTCATTTTCCTATACGAACCACCGGTGTTCGTAACATCGTCCTAACTAATTATTACTCATTATTAACACGTGAAAATAATCTCCCACATACACGTAGTAGGAGGTCTTTGGACAACTTTTGAATCATGCGAGAACCCACACGTAAATTGTCCAATGATCTCTTACCACGTGTACATCTAACCGAATGTGTAATGTGTAATACTAGACAAATAAATGATGCGATGTTTAATACTTTCTTTTTCTTTTCATATCCTTTTTCCCCCTTTTAACAGGATTTACTACATTCTTTTTAATTCATCATCACACATCATATTATTTATTGACCATTTTTATATGGTAATTTTATCAAGAAAATAATGTTTAAAGCGATTTGTATCAGCCAGAAAAAATAAAAATTCAAGGGCGACAAGGGTTAATCATTATCAAATTGAGAATAAATTTTTATTTGTGTACTTTTTTATTTGAAAAGAACAATTGCATAATAAAACTTATCCTTCAATACAATTGAGTCCATATATTTATAAAAAAAAAAAAAATAGTAAACAATTAATCCCTTTTTCTACGGTGTAAAAATAATTAATTTCTAAAGAAATATTGTTCTCCATAAGAACATATATAGAAGTTACTTTAGGACCCACCTTGTTCCTCTCATAGTGAACAAACCAAATAACTTGTGAGATTTCTCAAATAATCTAATGGTGAACAAACCAAATAAATCTTTTTATCCAAGATGATCGCCAGATGCAAGCTGATAATTCATATATGCAAATTGCAGGAGAATGCCCAAGAAATAACAATCTTGAAATTGTTGAGCAACAAAATTCCAATCCAATCTAATCAAGCGTTATATATCATCTGAATACCATTGTCGGGGTGTCTCCAGGACTTATTCAACTACCCTTCCTGCAACTGTAGTTAGACTACATTAAACAGGCCTCAGGCTCAACTTCATTTACAGGGAGGCCGACCTCCAGAGCTTATCCACTATGGGGAAATTTCCAACGAATCCTTCAAAGATAATTTTGATTCAACTTCACTGAAGAACGGTTATTTTTTGATCTACAAACTACAGTTCCTCTCTATATGTGATGGCCTCAGCACCTTTCTAGATTCCCCCATCACCATAGTGTAACAACAAATTTATGTATGAACCTAATATTCACAGTGAATTAAATAAGCAGAAATGGGAATATGGTGTCACAGCAACAACCAATTCAATATCTCACTGCATGACAATCCAAAAATAGAAGGAACTCTGAGTGTCCCCCAAAATTCTCTGCTTGGTATCTTCAGGATTTACTTGACAGCCATATATCTGTTGCCAAAGCGTGAAGATTTTGCTATTTTCAAGGAATGTCACCAGGACATTAAAATCATCTTATGCGTTACCAATAATCCCTACATGAGCATGAGCCGTCAACAAAACAATGGAAACGATTATTGTCTCTCACAATAATTTCTGTTCCAGTTATCTTCGAGATGAGCTTTATAAATGTATGACAGTCACCACAAACACGGAGATTTTTAATTATCCGAATGGTAGTTTTGGGTTTGGTACTGATTAGACCAAATGCAAGAGCAAGCTTCTCACTGTGACAACCAAGGAAATGCTCCTTCTCCTCCTCTTCAATGTCGAAGAGGACAAATTCAGTTGTTGGCATATAACCTGATGCTATCAATTCTTTGGCCAATTCACTAAGTTTAGAATATATCTTGACTGACATAGGATGGGAGGTATCTCCAACGAGAAACTCATGAACAATTCCATCTACTTCTATCCAACTGTACCCAGGCATTTTCTGGATGCCCTTTTCATTTATGACTGACCTAATTTCTTCTGACTTGTCCCATTTTTGGTTAGCGGAGTAGATATTTGACAGAAGAACATAGTGTCCTGAGTTCAAAGGTTCCAGTTCTATTAACTTTTTTAGAACATGTTCAGCCAGTTGAGTATCTTTATATACCCGACATCCACCTAGCAAAGCTCCCCAAACAATGGAATTAGCTTTCATTGGCATACTCTTGATCAGCCTATAGGCTTCATCCAACAAACCAGCTCGACCAAGAAGATCAACCATGCATCCGTAATGCTCAACAGTAGGAGCTAAAGAATATACAGAACTCATGCTATAGAAAAAACGACAACCATCATTGACAAGGCCACCATGAGTACACCCACAAAGTAGACCCATAAAGGTGTTCCCATCGGGCTTCAAGCCAGATTTCTCAACTTGAGCGAAGCAACCAAATGCAGCTTTGACATGGCCACTCATGGACAGCCCAGATATTACCGCATTCCAGACAACAACATCTTTCACTTTCATCTTGCTAAAGACTTCCCAGGCTACAGCCATCTTCCCACATTTAGCATACATGTCAATCAAAGCAGTACCCGTTACAGGATTCGTCAAAAATTCATTCATCTCCATCAAGGCGCTAGCACTCTCCCCCAATTCTAATGCTCCTAATCTAGCACATGCAGAAAGCACCCCAACGATGGCATAGCAGTCTGGTCTCAGATTATTTTGCTGCATTCTGTAAAAAATCTCCAAAGCCTCTTTTGGAAGCCCATTTGCTGCATAACCCTGAATCAAAGCACTCCAGGAAACAATATCCCTTTCGGTCATATCTTCAAAAACAGCACGAGCCTTCTCCATGTTTCCACATTTAGAATACATATCAATTATAGAGGTATTCACAAAGACATTCCTCCCCATTCCGATATCCAGTACATATCTATGTATCCACTCACCACCCCCCAAATCTCCCAATTGACTACATGCAGTCAAGACACGGACAAGAGTAAAACTATCTGGCCTTAGACCCATCTCTAACGACCTCCGAAACAAATTGACTGCCTCGGTAAGCTTTCCAGCCTCAATATAACCACTCATTATTGCCGTCCATGAAACTGCATTCTTCTCAGGAATAGCATCAAACACCCTCTGTGCATCTTCCAAAGACCCCAATTTTGAATAAAACGACACCAACCCAGTGTTCACAAACACATCACAATGAAACCCAGCTTTCACAATGAGAGAATGAATCTTCAAACCCAATCCAAGATCCAAATTCCTCGCGCATGACTTCAGCACAAAAGGAAACGTAAAATTATTTGGTAAAAACCCTTCTTTATGCATTGAACAGAAAAACTCAATGGCTTGATTGAAACAATCATTTGACACCAAGCCACGAATCATAGTGTTCCACAAGAAAAAATTGGGATCGTAGGTATGGTTAAAAACAGCAGTAGCGTAATTTGGTTGGTTGAAGTTGAAGGCGGATTTCATGAGCATGTTTAGAAGATAATGATTGTGATGGAGGTGAAATCGAAAGAGACGAGCATGGATGTGTTTGAGATGGTTGAATGAAGTGAAGCATTGAAAGAGAGCTGCTTTAATTTCCGTCAATGCAATGGGAACGACGGGAGAGACGGGTTTAACGAATACTGCATTCATGATGACAATGCCCACCCGCCGAAAACTTCAAACTACGAACTATACCCCCGGGGGCCCCGGGGCGCGCGCGTGTATATGGGGTAATTAGGGCAGAAGGTCTCTACCTTTGAATGTTATTGTGCAAGCAGGTCCTACCTTTGAATTTTTTGGACAATTTCATCCCCAGTCATATTATTCTTGCAAAATACATCCTTATTTGCACTTATCTTCATTTTCAAAAGGGCACTCTCGTTCTATCATAGTTCAAAAATCTAAAAAAATTGCAAATGATTTTCCAAAATAATTATTATCGTTCAAAACCAATTAAAATAATTTGATTATTGATTAAAGACAATTATTTTTTCAATAATGCTAATTAATTTTAGGACCTCGTTTGAGATTTTTTTTTTAAACTATAGATGGACAATTTGTAATTGAAGTAAACTAAACCCAAATGGGTATTAGAAGTGATTTATGCAAAGAAAATATGAAGGTGATGATGAAATTACCAAAAAATCAAATATAGGGACAATTTGGACAATGACACCAAAAAGTAAGGACGTTTTGTGCTAATTACCCTATATAAATATATGCGTTAGTGGTGAGTGTTATGAGGTGGTCAGGTGGATGTCGACCCTAGAGTTGAATTGCATAAAGAAAAGGAGAAAGCATGAAGAGTATCTTACCAATTACCAATACGATGACAAGCCTCCATCATCAAGAACTCCTCTTTATTAACAATATAAGTGTTAAATTTCAACAAAGATATGAGAGATTTGTGTGCTATAAATCGGCTCTATAAAATATGTAAATGTAATTAGTTTAATCAATTTTTATCTGTCGACGGGGGTCGGTCCAGTCTTGAATCGGGCCTGTGAAACCCCATCTGAGCGTACAAAAATTCTAAGGAGAGGGAGAAGTCACCTCTACATGGCCCCTGTTATTGGAAAATCAGGGAGGGCCCTGATTCCACTTTGAATGTGCAGTTGATATGGTAATGTCCACTCTTGATGGATATTATCTTTGAATTAATTGCATTTCATTGTGTATGTAGTTTTTTCTTTTTTTTAATAATGAGGATTACATAAAAACAGAAAAAAAATCAAATTTTATTTGAAAATAAGAATAAAATGCTTAAAAATTCTAAGAAAACATGAAATTATAACATGAATACACAACTTGCAAATGTGATATAATTTTAATAGATGATGAAGAAATACCATGTCACCAACACCCAGTTGAATTATGCCACATGAATATGTCACTTCTCTATATCACATTTACATGTCTCTCTAATTGTTCACGGCACACAACTTACCTGAAAAGCCTTCAGCGATTCCCTACACTGTTTAATCATTTCAAATTGATAAATACTTTCCACGGACGGTTGAAAAATGGTCGTAAAAGATGAGTAATTCCAGTACATCTTTTGTAGCGCTGATCGCTGCTCGACAAATTAGCCTGAAAAGATGGCGCTGCGCTTTATATCAACATACAAAATTGGACAAAACCATGTAATATCGACAAGGAATGCTACAAACAGTCCCAGCAACTGATTTCACAATTACAAGATTTATGTAATGCCTCAAGGCATATGAATGACAGCCGTATGAAGTAAAAACCAAAATTGAAATGAGCTGCGCTTACACATGAATTTAAAAAGAAAACTGCAACAGTATATATCCAACATTTACATGCAATGGAATTATAAACTGTATATATACACGCGCGGCTCAACCATGCTTCAACCAATTTAAGCCGGAGTCATCACCCTGGGTAAAAATAAACCCAAACAGGAAACAGAGAGACACAACGAGAGAGAGAGAGAGAGAGAGAGAGAGAGAGTATTATACAAGGAGAAAACTGTAGGTATATAAAAATAAAAATCATGAAACTTTATCCGGTCCATTCTCTTCAGTGCAACCAAACTATTGCTGGATTTTCCACAAAGATGGCTGTACTATATACGAAATATAGCCCTGGGAAGTTATTCATGAATCACTCCAACTATCTTCATCGTCATCACTTCCAACAAAAGCCTACAATATCCCCACATCCCATCAATATACCCACAATTTTTAATAAAAGAAAAAAAGTAAGAACATACAAGCGTGTGTCTCTTGTGTGAACGAGATACAACACAGAGAGAGAGAGAGAGAGAGAGAGAGAGAGAGAGAGAGAGAGGGTGGCAGACCTGACGCATGGCATTTGCTTTCTCCAAAATTGCAGCAACCTTAAGATTGGTTTGATTGGTGTTAGGACCCTGAATGCCAGGCCTATTCGAGGCTGCAGGCTTCAGGTTGAATGACTGACCAACGAAGAGAATTTTAGTTATCTGCTCAACGTATCAACGAGTATAAATCGGAGTAACCGGAGAAAGGTCCTCCCGGCTTGTCTAGTACTTACCTTTGTCCGTATTTGTTCCAAGAGTGAATCTCTTTCATCAACTTTCTGTACCTCAGGCCTAATTCGTTCTGACACTTTCCTTAACTGCAGGATAATTCAATTTATTAAAATCATGCAATTCGAAAATCAACTCTGTTTCTGAACAAGTATAGGGACCTGGGAACACTTACTTTGCTTTTATCACGAGCCACAACAGCATCAATTAGAGGATTACGAGGTCTAGGTTTCTTCATTGTTCTACTCCCGTTTGCAATTCCATCTTCCACTGATGGTGATTTATTTTCACCTTCTGAAGTTGGCATGACAAGTACAGGCAACTTAGGCAAAGATTCAACTGATTCAGGCTTCCTATGGTTTTCCTCCAGGCTAGAAGAGCTGCATTCAACCTTTTCTTCCTTTGAACTGATTTCTGGAACCTTTGTTCCCTTTGAACTGATTTCTGGGTCTCCTTTTGAAATGATTTCTGGAGCCACCTCTTCCTTAGAACTGATTTCTAGGGCAACCTCTTCCTCAAAATTGATTTTTTGAGCAACCTCTTCCTTAGAACTGATTTCTGGGGTGACCTCTATCTTATAACTGATTTCTGGGGCGACCTCTGTCTTAGAACTGATTTCTGGGACCACTTCTTCTTTAGAAGTAACTTCAGACACCACTTGATGCAAAGGTCTACACACTTCATGTGATGAACCAGCATTATTAGTGGAAGCTGTATCTAGGGAAGTTTCTGCGAAGAATGAGGTTAATTTAGACCGTGTTAAACTTGCCTTTTCCATCTTTGACATTTCATCGTATGGTTCAGGCAACATGGAGGATGAGTTCATCAATTGTTTTCCATTGATGAGCACCACACGGTTATTTTCATTATTTCTGGGATGGTCATCATGCAGCACTTGTGATGAAAAAGAACCAGAGTGCATAGTATTCCCAGAAGAATATTCCTGAAAAGGTGAATCCTTGCATATTGTAGCTGAGATGGGCAAAATAGAGTTTTGCGCATTCTGCTCGGAAACCAATGGGAATGACGGTGAGAATGGACCAACATTATGTTGTGTTGCTACTCTCTCTGAAGCAGAAGCAGGCATAAGCTTGCTCATCCTCCACTGAACAGGAGGGAGAGGTGGGAGTGGGGGCATTTCCTCCAGATTGATCAGACTTGTCTCAGGAAGAATGTTAATGGGGGGAACATTTGAAATTAATGGATCCTTGGGGTTTCCTGACATGTTAACATAAAAGATGCCTTGTACCGGAAGCTCTGATACAGAAGGTTGACTTGGTATGCTTACTGGTAAAGATTGAGAAGCAGAATTCTTGGAACCTTCAGGAACACTGTGATCTACATTCTGCATGTTTTTCAACTGTGGTAACTCCTCCAAGCTTTCCTCACCTGTATCTGGAAAAACTTTGTGATCACATTGACTAGGCGGTGATTCAATTTCTTTTTCTATAGTTTCTTCAGCAAAATGGTTGGTATTCAAAGTAGAAGCATCTTCATTATGTTTTATGAGACCACATTGCAGGGAAGTTTCCTGTGCCATGGCAAAGACAATTTGTTCCAAAGATGCCTGATTTGGGGCAGCATTGGCAAGATCTGAACTGTTCTCAACTTCTGAATCAAGACACGAGCAAGCAGCAGTAATTAATACTTCTGACATGGGATGATCATAATCAACAGGGCTGCTGCACAAAACCGAGTCTGAACCTGATGTAGCAGCTTCTTGCTGTCCTGCTCCCTTTGCCAACCTAGATTCCTGTTCACCGTCTGGTAGACAGACATTATCAGTCTCGACTTGATTCTGACCTAAATCCCCGGAACTAGTAGAAACTTCATGCAGCTTGTTCGGATCCATAGATGAGCCGACATCATCTTCATTACTAGTATCGTCAGGGCATGCAACAACAGAATTAGCCACAACTGCCGCGTCTGATTGATCTGCCTTGCGATCAATTTCACCTAACACTGCATCAACCTCATTCAGTGATGTATGATCAGCGGATATAGTAACATCGCTAGCATCCTCTTCAATCAAATCAGTGTATGGGGTGAATCCACCCACATCTACGCCATCTGGTGTTGTCAGAGGTTCAACAATATTTTCCTTACTACAATGTGAACTTTCCACATCAGCTAAATCAAGAGAGTCAGTATCATCTTTAGTTCCACTACCCTCTGACTCTGTGGAGTCGCAAGATTTTCGATTTTCAACTACTGGAATTTCATTCTCTGTTGTCTCTTTGGCAGAAATAACGAAATTGCAAGCATCATGAGGCTCAAAGTCTTTCTTGGCCAGATAAAGAGAGTTTTCTTCTGTAAGGACAGAAACCAAATTTGGCGAACCATTCTGACAGTCAACTAAATTGCAAGAATAATCATCATTTGCATCAACAGTTTGAGCTATAGCCAATAATATTTCATCATTTGTCTTTTCCTGAGCAGCATCCAAGATGGATGGTAAATTATTTGAAGAATCAGAAAACGTAATTCGATTCTCATCATCCAACTCATCCGAGCACTTTTTTTCTTCAGACACAAAAGGTATGCAACCCTCAGTATGCCGCAAAATAATATCAGAATGATCAGACATGCTGTTTTCATGTAAATCTAGAACTTCTTTATCTAATATACTTGGAATTGTGTTCTTGCTAGACACCATGCATCGATCATCTAGGTTCTTGTGCAGATTTTGATCCTCATCTGAATCATTCCTGAGCAGGTATTCGCCAGACGTTCCGGGTGAATTATCTCTAGAATGGCAATGAACATCGGACACCACTGATATACTAGGTATATCCTCGCTCATAACTCCATTAGATTCATCTATCAGATGATTTCCAGAAGATAGTCTGGGCTGGAAATCATCTCCAATCTGCATTGCTGCAGAAGGGAAACTGGGGACAGAGGATAGATCCGTAACCATGTTTGTTCCTTCCTGTTCTGTATTTATTAACGGACAAGTGATCTCATTATAAGTGGAAGAAGTTTCATCTGACTCACTGGGCCTACCATCTCTAACAAATAATTCTGATTCCGTAGGTACTGAGGTAGCAATTGAATCAGTCACACATGAGCTAGAAATCAGATCCCCAAAGTCATTGTGGCCTGGGAGTTCAGCTATGCCAACACAAGGATGATCAGGAACAATAGTTTCTGGATCCAGAGACACTGAAATGTCTCCATGACGAGTTTGCTGGTGGGATGATTTATCAATGTCATCAGTTTCAGGAACATTACTAGCTGGAGAGACTTCAGCAGGAGCATCACGATCTGATGGTGAGTTTTCAGCTGAAATGCTTGGAGTCCCGGACAATGAAAAACTAGAAATCCCCTTTTTGCATGAATTGTTCCCATCGTCAGATAAAGAGGAGGTTGCAACTGATTGAGAATCTGAAGAATGAGCTTGAAGCCGCTCTTCATTTGCATCAGAAATTGAACGTTGTCTTTTTATATTTAAGGTGACCAAATCACACTTGCCTCCATGACGAGTTTGCTGGTGGGATGATTTATCAATGTTGTCAGTTTCAGGAACATTACTAGCTGGAGAGACTTCAGCAGGAGCATCACGATCTGATGGTGAGTTTTCAGCTGAAATGCTTGGAGTCCCGGACAATGAAAAACTAGAAATCCCCTTTTTGCATGAATTGTTCCCATCGTCAGATAAAGAGGAGGTTGCAACTGATTGAGAATCTGAAGAATGAGCTTGAAGCCGCTCTTCATTTGCATCAGAAATTGAACGTTGTCTTTTTATATTTAAGGTGACCAAATCACACTTGCCTCCATGACGAGTTTGCTGGTGGGATGATTTATCAATGTTGTCAGTTTCAGGAACATTACTAGCTGGAGAGACTTCAGCAGGAGCATCACGATCTGATGGTGAGTTTTCAGCTGAAATGCTTGGAGTCCCGGACAATGAAAAACTAGAAATCCCCTTTTTGCATGAATTGTTCCCATCGTCAGATAAAGAGGAGGTTGCAACTGATTGAGAATCTGAAGAATGAGCTTGAAGCCGCTCTTCATTTGCATCAGAAATTGAACGTTGTCTTTTTATATTTAAGGTGACCAAATCACACTTGCCTCCATGACGAGTTTGCTGGTGGGATGATTTATCAATGTTGTCAGTTTCAGGAACATTACTAGCTGGAGAGACTTCAGCAGGAGCATCACGATCTGATGGTGAGTTTTCAGCTGAAATGCTTGGAGTCCCGGACAATGAAAAGTTAGAAATCCCCTTTTTGCATGAATTGTTCCCATCGTCAGATAAAGAGGAGGTCGCAACTGATTGAGAATCTGAAGAGTGAGCTTGAAGTGGCTCTTCATTTGCATCAGAAATTGAACGTTGTCTTTTAATATTTGAGGTGACCAAATCACACTTGCCTCTTAATTCGGAATCTGTATCCATTTCTGAATCCATTGTTGAAGGTGCATCTACATAATTGTCTCTCTCACTGGCAATATCATCAGATTGGTAACCATCTAAGCTACCTTCGGTTGTGCTTTCTTCATCAACTGCTATATCCTTTTCACCAGTCACCCCCTGAAGAGCGAATGAATTCTCATCTTCTCCATAATTAGGATTGAGTTTGGGCTCATCTGAGATTCTTTCATCTGCAGAAATCTCATTTGGCTCATACACAGATGGTTGGAGCTCAGACTCTCTATCTGGAGATGATGGAGGACTCCTATCTCTGCCCACAATCTCTCTGTTAGGACTAACCGTTCTAACTTCAATCACCTTAACCCCTGTCTCATCAGTATCATGCATTGGTAATTTCAGTGCTGATGATCTTGAAGAGACCTCACGAACCACTTTATGCTCTGGGGAGGAGGAATTCAACAGTTTCTCCATGTAACTCTTCCCATTTTTTGAGTTAAAAGGAAATCCATTCAGTTTTCTTTTCAATTTCACTCGACGTGCGGGATTGCTCACCCCATTCTCAACATGCTCCTCAAGAAACAATTGATGGAGTCTGTAAAATTTAAACAGTCATTATAATGGAGATCTCATGTTGTGCTTAAAAACAACGACGACGACCACAACAACGGCGGGAAGAGAGATAAAGTTAAAAGTCTCACTTGGCATGTGCTGTTGGTAAAACAACCTCAGGGGTTTCTCCATTCCTCCAGCGTGCCCCTTTCTTCTGCTACATAGAAACATATGCGAATATAGGAGAAAATAAATGGACAAGCTGGGAAGTTATCTAATGAAGACAAGGAAACTGATGACTCAAAAATTAAGAAAGAAAAGTGTTCTCTGTAACATAAAAGAAGAAGGTAAGGTTTCCAAACATCCGAAAGCCTGCTTATTTCCTGATTCTAACTGATGATCTCCCATTAAGTCAAGTTATAAATAAGGACCATATCACCGGATTAACCACCATTCAGGTATTGCATGCATAAAAATAATGATAATGTGAGATGTTATTCAGATGCGCCTGTTCACAAACCATTTCTATTTAAAAGTAAAAATGGTTTTTATGTATATAAAAGGTGGAGATTTGTGTAGTACATGTGGGTCATATGAAATATGTGGATGTGATTGTTTTGACTAGATTCTGTTTTTAAATAAAAATGGTTTGTGAACGGGTAATTGCCCAACCAAAGTTGCTGATAAAACTACATCTTTGAATTTATAGCAGTCATTGGACCTTGACAAGAACAATGTCAACATTGCTGGTTTTAACTTTGAGGATAATGGTGAATATTACCATCAAAGGTTGTTCTAGACCATACATGTCTGTAGCTCAAACAATGTAAACCACACTGCAATTTCTCTACTTTTGCCTAATTCAGTGAGCAATTGCAAGTAACAAGATATTATTTGACTAGCTCAATTTTCTAATTTACAAACTTTGCCTCAGTAGAACATTAACATAAAAGTGAAATCACCACAAACACATATCTTACTGAAAGCAAAAACCTGCTCAAGTGTAAATTAATTATTATACTTGGAGCTGAAAGCTGCAATAGCCAAGAATTTACCTTTGCTTTGCGGGTTTTCTTTTCCCTGTGGACATCTGTGCTTGTAATTCCAAAGGACGGTGCTTCTACTCTAAAGAATGACGGATCAGTATAACGTTTTAAACACGCCCCAGCCCCAGCAACATCAAACCTGTCATAGATCATGAAGTTTTGTGCTGTAAATTCATATACGGGTTTCCATAAATTTCAGAACAAAACAGCAATTTGCACCATTGTGGGACACTACTTGTATCGACAGAGGACCATACTTGTCTAGAAGGAATAAGCGAGGTGGACCCCTGCATTCTTCATATGAATCCATTATAAATCGAGGTAAGTCTCCCTGTGTAATTAGATTCTGATCCATCTTTTGATTAGAATGCCAATCAACGCCTGCAATATAATTGTTCAGCCCAATCAATGTGACATTCATCAAGCAACTTGAAACATCTTATGTAATTGAAAGTGAATTCAATAACCCAATAATTCCCAGCCAAATTTATTTGTCATATCATTAAATAAATAATACATTATATTGGCAGAACATAATTATGAACTGTACAGTTAAGACCTGCAGACCATTAACAGAAACAACATAATTTGCACCAAGTTCAGGAGAAAACAGCCAAGTCATTACCAATTGGAATACCCCTAATGAAAATGATGAAAATGAGGTTTCAGACTTTCGGAAAACATTAAACTGAAAAGCAAATCAACAAAATTACTAACCAGAATTGTAAAAGAATGAAGAATGATTCGTCTGGGAGAGAAATGCCTTCTCGATTGAAGGAACTTCAGCCTCAAGCTGTTGGACACGAACCATTAAGCCATGGCCCCTGGCAGCAGTCGCCATCACGTCTTCATGCAGATCACGGAAAATTTCAGCAGCAAACCTTCAGCAATCACAAGAGACAAGGAGTTAGAGCCAACTGCTACAGACTTCCACATTAATTCGGGAAATATAATTAGTGCAGCTTATATTGTCTATTGTCCTTTTAGTTTATTTCATTTTAAAATATAAATAAACAAAACAATAATAGAGGAACCTTCAATGGGAGAAGAGAACAAAGGAAATTACAATATTGGATTATTTGACTTGAGGAACCATCTAAACAACCCCATAAGATAATTCCCCAAGCCCAAAGCATAACATATTTTACTTCTTAACAAGCAGAAGACCTTTGATTCTTGATCCATAATGAACTACCAAATTTATAGTAGGTTCAGTTCAGTACAAAATGTATTGATGCACCAGTCTAGATAGAAAAAAACAAAATGAGAGAGTTTTAAAGAATCTGTTATAATTTGCTTTAATAATGAGGTAAACATTTAGAACATGTGTAATCTCAAAACAGCATGAAGACTAAGCAAAAGCAGAAGTACAGAATATTCCAGAAGCTAACTAAGAAACCAGCACACCATAACATCGCATAGCAACATTACCTAAAAGATTTTGGGATATCGATTGTGACGCAAGAATTTTTTTTTTTTTTTTTTTTTGGGGGGTTGGGGTGGGGTGGGGGCTGTTGGAGCAATTTATTGATGTCGATAAGAGATATAGATGAGTGTGTTATGTGTCCAAGAATCAACAACCTAGTTCTGTGAAAATTAGATCAATCTAGTTTCATGAATTTATTACAAACAATAGATTTGCACTAATTAGGTCCTGACATACCTATTGATAATAGTATTTAGTATCTAGAAGATATCTAAAGTGGCTGCTAAAGCCCCCAGAGTGCGCTTAGAAAGCATAGTTTTCGCGCGTCGTAATTTCTATAGCACTGCATTTGATAAAAGGAACTTGCAGCTTACAGCCATACAAGGATATTGTCTACTCAGACACAGGTTATAGGAAAGTTCCCATTCCAAAGTGCAATTTCAAAGGAATCTCTTATGTCCCAATTAGTAAGGCTCATTACTGCAACTACGCAATGGTGGGCCTGCTATATCATTCACGTATACTACTATCAATCAGAAGATTTCAATCAAGTCCAAGAAAAGGAGAAAAAAAGAAATCTCCATTTCAAACTCGTATTCGAGGCTGGACCAACATAAGAAACCAATTGAAATCACAATTTTCAAAAATTCAGAGACAACAAAATCCAAAAATGAAATAGATCTTAATCCAATACTCCTCAAGAATACATAAACAGCTCAACCATCAAACTCATAACAAATTACAACAAGAATTGCAAAATGCCTAATTCCACGCATTCATCAGCAATTACCACGACTGAGAACAAAAACAACACAACAGTAAATAATCTATATTTTATACATAAGAAGAAGAACTCACTCAGCAAGATCACCAAGCTGGCGAAGGACTCCGACCAAGCCAGCCATGGCTACGCCTTCGAGCAGAGCCTCCGGATCATCCTTATCGGCGGCTCTGTACAGCTCTGGATCAGCCAAGCTGTACTCATTCCTAATCTCATACCTACTCATCGGCATTTTTCCCTCTTCCCAAACCCTAACAAAATTTCAACTTTTCCTGAATCCAACTTCCAAATTCACCAACTTCAACCACCTCCACATAAAGATGCCGCGTATATAAATAAAAATATCACATATATGTCTGCAGACAGAGTGAAAATCCTTTGTCCAATTTGTAGAAAATGCACAGATAGAGAGAGAAGAGGAGAGGAAGAGGACTTGAGAACTAGGTGAGACGGTGAGAGTGTTGACTGCTATAAATAGTCTGACAGAAAATTTTTCATTTTCATTTTTATTTTTTTCGACTGAGAATATATTTCGGGAAAAGGAAATGGGGATAATGAAGGAAAAGGGGAGCTTCGGGCAAAAAAAAGGGTGGCTTCGGGCAGGGGCAGCTTGAAGTACGCCGGGGAGATATGCAAAGTCGCGGGCAGGCTGCGGTCATCCAGCCGGTTATTGTGGGCTTTTCACTTGCAACAAAAACAATTTTACCTGCAGAAAAATATTGAAATTGACAAAAGGGGCAAAAAAAAAAAAAAACAAAAATCCAGTGAATTTTAATACCTCATTCATTGTAAATTTTAATTTGTTGAAAAAATTGATTAATAAGTCAAATTTCAATATCTACTCGTGTCATAGTTTTTTTTTTAATTTCTTTATAATCTCTCTAATTGTTGCCCATGTTGTCCGAGAAAAATCTATTTTCAAAATAATAATAATAATTTAAAAGAATCCCCCGGAAGCAAACCCTAAGCCTTTCACTAAACTAACACTCGGCTCGTTAAAATTTTTAGCTGCTTATTATGAAATGTTTTTGTTCTTGACCCAAGTATCAGTTTTCCCCCTTTTTTCTTTGATTTCATCTTTTCTTCACTAGTCAAGATTTTACACAACGTATCTATTATGGTGAATTTTATGTATCCTAGTCCGTGCACTTGATTTTGACAACAAAAAGTAGTCCAGGAACAGAATGTATATTTTGAATAGTTTTTCATCATTTTTATAGACAAACGATATTTTCAATACTTCTATTTGATTTGATTTGATTTGATCTGATATGATCATTTTTCATTCATATATCTCTTGGGATTTACAAGTGCGATCTTATTTCTCTACCACTCACTCTCACTTGACAATATAATCCCCTTTCATTTTCAAAAATGTGTTTTTCCTGAACAATTTCATAAAAAATATAAAAATATAAAAAGGAGAAATAAAAAAGTGTTTTCTGTATTGTCTTCTTCAACATCCAAGTTGTTGAGATCGAGTAGTGGTGGGTCCGAGCAGATTTGGAGCGGCCATAAATTTTTTTGGGTTTTCACATGTCATCATCTCTCCTTGAGAAAAAGATAATTTCTATTTCCTAAAAATAAATATATTCCCAATTAAATTTTTTTCGTTGGACCCATTATGCGTTTGGGGTTTGGACATGGGTGTCACTTGTGATTTGTGAATATATTATTTTCTTAACAAAATCTACTTGTTAATTTTAAGGCTATTAAGTACAAGTATATGCATTATTATTGTTAAACTTTTATGCACCTATCAATTTGTTACATCAAGATAATAATAATACAATAATATGTCAACCGATCAGTAAGAAACAAAATTTTCTTTTTATTGCATGTCAACTAGAAAAAAAAGACAACGTAGTGAATGTTGTTCTTTTTGCGTGTCCAAATGCATTGTGCCAAAATAAATATATACTTGGTTAAAAGTTATGAAAAGAAAGGTTTAAATGAAGCAATTAATAGTCATTCGGCACCGTATTGTTTGGGATGTCATGGTCTTTAATGAGGAATCCGGTCCACTACACATTTTGCGCTTTTTGGGCTATAAATTTACCCTAATTATTTATTTAATTTAGAAAACTCATATATATCATGTTTGAAATGATTTTTGAAAAGTCCAACAATTTTGAAATCTTGATTCTTGAAGTTTTGAAATTTGCTTAAGTAACTTCTTCAAAGCGTCTTGCATTACTGCTCTCTTTTACTTGGATGTTTCAGGGGAAGCTTGAGAGCAACTCATCTGAAAACACTTAGAAAAAATTTTAAAACAGTCTCATCTAAACTATTTTAGTTATATTATTATATGTCATCTTTTTCTCACCCCTATTCTTATTTCCTTCTCTTCATTGTGTTGCATTCCGCATGACTCGCAATGGTGCTTTATGTTTGCATATTAAGCAAGAGTTACTATAACTGCTATTCAATGATTCTATTGGAGATGTTTCCCCTAGGTTGAAGAAGGCAAGGAAGCAATGTACAAGCTCAAGGCCCGCCTTGAGAATTGAGGATTTGATGGATTTGGGTGTCATGTGCAACAATATAAAATTGTGCTTTTTATATATATTTTTTTAAATCAAAATTCAACCACTTTATTCACCATATAAAATGTACAGAATTTAACTAAAAGATTATTAGAAAAAAATAAATCATATTCTGATAAAAGAATTTCTCATTAAAAACATCATTTTTTATGGTGTCTCTTTCATTTTTGTCTAACCTATTGGTTTTGTGGTATGATTGATTTTTTCTTTTGAGCAAAGCTCATCAACGGCAAATTAAACTTCAAAGGTGCGTCTATTATTATTATTATTATTATTATTATTATTATTATTATTTTGACAGTATACATTCTAATATTTTACATTAACTTCCACAAAACCTTTTTAAAAAAAAATGGTACCATGTCTAAATTCTTTAACCAATGAGATTCTAAAAATTTTTCAAAAGTTTTAATATTTCACCTTGGGGAAAAAACGGTGCCCCTTAAATAACCTTGAGGTTGTATGCGATTGTACTTCCTACATATTTTCAATGCCACCTCCATACAAACTGCCACAAAGGGCATGGTAGAGAAGATGAAGAATTAGCTTTGGAAATGATGAAGAGTAAAAATGTAAAATGATAAGCATGTCGGTTTTTTTAAAAAAAGAAAAATGCTAGATTTTAACATAAATAATAAGGCTATGGTTTAGCGTTCTATTTTTACGGAGAAGTGCTTTACGAATCACCTTGAATCAGCTAGTCAATTATCTTTTGAAGGAGAAAACCACTTCAAGAAATTAACTTTAACAACTACAACTAATAAAATTATTTTCGGAATAATTAAAAAAAAGGGGGGAAAAGGAAGCTGTTTTATGCTCTTCCGATCTCAAAGTCTTCAAGATAAAACTAATAACTAATAATGACTTTTTAAATTGTTGATGTGAGTAAAATAATCATGTAATCTTTGCTTTAAAGCATTTGGTTCATTGGGTAGCAAGTTTTCAACAATGACAAGTAGCCATCCATCCAAAACCGCTTCAATTTACCAACCAAATCCTAACTTCCACCACTAATTGTGTGCAACCAAATCATTCCATGTACAGGAAAAGTTAGGCATTGCCTATCAAACTATTGTAAGAACTTCCTTTTTGTTGGCTTCTCTTTGGAATCAATAGTTATTACTCTAATTCATCAGCCATTTAAATTGTTAAAATTCATTTTTTTAATTTTAGATCGGAAGGTACCATCATGTACTAGGTAGTTGTCATTTTGGACTCTTGTCAACTATAATAAAAAAAGAAATAGCAATTATCACCCCGTAATTGAACTTGGAAATGTGCAAGCTGATAACTCTTTCAGGTGGTAAGGAGTATGTACCCTATTTGTGAAAATCTTTTGTATTTGTAATATGTTAAGGAGCTTAATTATTACGACAGTTGACCTGGTGGGATGTTCGATCAACATAAATTCAAATTGATGATGTGACGAACACGATCATGTCCATTCAGGTCTATATTGGGTCACATAGTTGTCTATAAGCGCTCATATAATCTCATTGCTATTCGATTTCACAAATTGGGAAGTAACCTTATGCAATTTGTTTATGTCTGGCAAGGGGTCCAGGTCAAGCCGGGGGTCGTCTGCTTGTCGAGTTCGGTAGCCGCTGGCCGCGGGAGGCCCGTGTATTTTCGAAACTGGGAGACTTGGGTTGTGTGCCCATTTAATATATCCAATTGGAAACAAATCTGTTCGATAATCTGCAAACATGAGTGATAAGATTTGGTCCAAAATTTTTCGATTCCAGCAGCCCTCAAATTCGTTGGGCCAAATGTGCCATCTCTTTGTAGCAAGCCTCAAACTCTAGGAAGCCACTTTTCATACATCAAATCGAATTATTATTATTGCCAATGAAGCCTAGCCCATTTAGTTAGGGGCAAGGCTGAGATACTAAGACTTAGAGGTCTCATATTTGATTATCTGGTATAGAGTATTTTCTATATTTTATTGTAATGTGTATTCCTATTATATGTGATTTTGTATTATTGATTTTGGTTTTATATTATTGATTTTCTTGGCGCTGTGTTTCAATAAGATAAATATCTATGAGCATATTGTACTACTATGATGCAGATTTATAATTATATTTTCAAAAAAAATAATCGAGTTATTATTATTATTTAATTATTTTTCTATTTCTAATTCAAAAACAAAAATTGATCATATATTATTTTTATTTACACATTTTGTGAGATCTATAAACAAACATTGTCAATTTCTCCACCACTCATCTCTACTAGTTCTATTTCTATTTCTGAAAGAAATAGAATTGATAGCTCATATGGGTTGAGTAATTTGAGATTAGTTGATTTTTGGCTAAAAAGTTAACACCTGATCAATTTATTCGTCCCCTATCATTCCAAATGGTCATACACTACCAAACCTGCTAATGATTAACTCTTACAATTTCAACTTTACAACCCTTAAGGAGTTAAAAATAAAATTTTGATTTTAATGACGTCTTGTCTTTTTGGTTGGAACCCATAGGAGAGTGTGGCCGCAGCTTGCTGTCTTTTTGGATCAAAGTAAGGTAAAGTTTATCATAAGCATTTACCATTAATATATACATACATACACATATGAGGGTTCCACAAAACATCTCTTATATAAAAACTCTTAAACAGACGGTCATATGATTTTGAATTGTCCCATTTTCATATATTTTTAAGTTTTAATTAAACGTTCCCACAAAATTATTGGTGTCGTTTTCAAATGATTCCAAAGTCTACTAAAGTTTTCCTTTTCTTTCTTTTAAATATCCAGAACCATTAGCGTTGCCTAAAGTAACTCTCAAACAGATATATGAATTATAGTAGTATCTTGAATGACATGCCATTAAACTTCTTGCCTAAAATGCTTGGGGTCTTTTGGAAAAGACCACAAATATGGTCATTCCAAAACTCACCGTGAAGGCTCCTCATCTCCTACGGCAAAAAACTCACTAACACAAGGAGAACAAAATCTTATGTAGCGTCAGAGGAGGGAAAATTATATAATCCTAAACTTCTGACGCCATATATAAATGTTGTCAAACTTGTGTATGTAAGTACGTCATATCAATTGACAGTGAGTCAACATAAACAATATGACTGATGATGTTGGCATATCCAGATGTATGCAACACGTGTCTAACACCATTTTTGGTGTCAAATCTCTATGATTATATCCAGTGGCTTAGCCACCCTTGGCCCAGTGCGGGCGACGGACTGCACTGGACCTTGGAGTGGCCCTGTTACATTTGGGGTGGACCGCACTGAAAATTTTGCCCAAGGTCTAGACCATATAAAAAAAAATTGGTTAAAATTTAAAAGGCCAACAAACATATTGTCTTGGCCCAAAGAATTAAGAATTGCCGGGCCCAATTAAGGTCCATTTACCAAAATCAGAAACAAACACATCAGGCCATCAGTCGTCTCTCATGTCTATTTCTCTTTTGGAACTTGGAAGCCTAGATCTGTGGAAGAACTTGGAGTCGCGACTTTCATCTCCTATCTCCAAGCTCGAAACCTCTTGCTCACGCGGTCACAGCTTACTCTCCATATGTCACTCGGTTTGCTTGAAGCAGCCCACCGATAGGGCCGTAGACGCGCAGGGCAGCTGACGCAACGGGCTTCTACTTTTTCACCCTTGGGTCTGAGGTCTCAGCAGTCAGCCTTTGCATGTTAATGTGTATTGAATTGAGTAATTATGGAGAATAATTGAGCTTGAAGACTGATAATGTTTATGATTTTGCCATTTTGGGTTTATTTATGCTTGCAATGAGATTTGTTTAGTAGTTTTTATATAGTAAATTGTATTATTGTAAAGCCCTAATTTTTAGTTTAGTTTAGGCTTCAATTTAGTAAAGGCCTAATAACCCTAACCACTAATTTAGAAATTGATTTATACTTCAATTTTTAGTGAAATGTAATATGTGAAACTCTAATTTTTAGTTTATGTTTCAATTTGGAAATTGATTTTTTAGTTTAATATTATAAATTTTAAGTAGTAAGATGATTATTTATGTTTGAAATTAGATTTTGGGTATATGCTTGGAATTATGTTTAATTTCTATTTATTGCTGGAATTTTTAGATTATAGAGAGATATTTAAAAAAAAAAAAGAGAACTCTTGAAGAAAATATTTAATTTTTTTAATTGTAATATTTTTTATTTTCTATTTTCTAAAAATTCGGCCTGACAACCGCTCTGCCAAAATGAAATTTTTTTTATCGCATTGGCAAAAAAATCTTGGCTATGCTCATGATTATATCATTTAGAGAAATAGAATATGGTAGATGAGAAAAAGTAAAAAAGGAAAGAAAACATGCTGGGTAGTTTTAATAAAGGGTAAATTCCACAAAAGGTCCTCAACCTTTGCAAAAAAATAACAATTTTATCCCTAACTTTTTTATTTTTCAAGCATTATAGGTCTTCAACCTTTCAAAAATATGCACAAAAGGTCTCTATAGATAACTTCTATCTATTTTCACATTTATATGCTTACAAAATGACAATTTTACCCTTATGTGAAATAAAAGAAAATTAGTTCAAAAACGTTTTAAAAAATCCAAAAGATTTAAATAAAAGAATGAAAAAATTTGTTTCTTTTTCTGATTAGTTAATACATTTTTAATTATATTTAGATGTAAAAATTTGGAATTAGAGAGATTGTAGTGGAAATAAATTCTTCCTCCCAATTTTTTTACTAATAATTCAAACCTTCAATTTTTTCCATAAGAAAAAATCATACATTTTTAATCGTTCCAATTTTTATGACTTGAAATCATATCTCAATTATCATTGCTTATTTATGTTAAAACTTCATAGAGTTTATTGCCTAAAGTGACTATAACACTAGTGCTGATGGTGGTGTTAGGTATGTGAATGAAAAAGATAACATATTGATTAATGTGTATATATAGCTTGCGTTAAGTGAATAGATGAGAAAACGATATAAAGATGAATATGTATAAATGTGTGAAAGAGTATGTGACAGAGAGATCAAAATTTTTAAATTGGTGTTCTTATTTTTTAATTTAAATAAAGGGTAAAATTATCTTTATATAAAAAGTGAACAAAAGTTGACAAAAATAGCATGTAGAGGCCTTTTGCGCATATTTTTAAAATATTGAGAATCTATATGCTTGAAAAAAAAAGTTAATGGTGAAATTGTTACTTTTTACAAAGGTTAGGGACCTTTTATAAAATTTACCCTTTAATAAATTATTACTTGGGGAGGGGCCTAAATATATGCTATAAAACTTGAAATTATATCATTTTATGCTATTATTACCACACAAATCCTCCCGAAAATTATTACTTGGTCAGAGGAGGGGCTTAAATATATGCTATAAAACTTGAAATTATATCATTTTGTGCTATTATTACCACACAACTCCTCCCGAAAATTAATTCGTTTAAAAGCCGAAATCAAATTATTTTAGGTGTATATCTAAAAAATGATCATCCTTAGGGTGGACATTTCATAGAAAAGTTCCTCAAAGTTTAGCATGTCAAAACAATTAGAAACTTCCAATTTGGCCCCGCACTTATTTGTTTGTCCAAAGTAGTACAACACTTAGCTAAAAATTGTAATATCATGACCACTTCCACAGTTCTACTACTAGCCCTTGTCTTTTCCACTTCTCAAATTCTGGAAACCACCCACGGTTTGTACTTTGTAGAGTTAATTACATGAAATGTCACTGTATTTTCAAAAAGTTATCTCAAATACCATTGTACTTTAAAACTCACCCGAAATACCACTGTACTTTCAAAAAGTTATTTGAAATGTCATTATACTTTAAAACTCACTCGATATGCGACTAAATTTTTGAAAGTCTTATCCCGTTTGCCACCCCCATTAAAAAATGTAACAGACTTGATGACATGGCTAACGATATTTACCATGTGGCATCTTGACTATTATTTTTTTAACCGAGTGTTGATAGAGTGGCAAATAAGATAATATTTTCACGAGTTTAGTGGCATACAAGGAAAGTTTAATAAAACTTTATAAAGTTTTAGCGCCATTATACTTTATAAAACTTTTCTCGTATGCCACTAAACTCGTGAAAATGTTATCTCATTTGTCACTCTGTCAATAACCAATTAAAAAATAACAATACAAATGCCACGTGGTAAATTTCGTTAGCAATTTCATCAAGTCCGTTATATTTTTTAACGGGGTGACAAACAGGATAACACTTTAATAAGTTCAGTGACATATTGGGTGAGTTTTAAAGTTCAATGGCATTTGAGATAGCTTTTTGACAGTACAGTGACATTTCGGATAAATTTTAAAGTACAACAACATTTGAGATAACTTTTTAAAAGTACAGTAGTATTTCGAGTAACTAACTCTACTTTGTACTCTAAAAGGACCCATATTCCCAATCCGGCAATGATATTTAATGTAATATTTTATGTTTGATACATGATATTGTTTTTGGGTCAACAACAATAATGGCATACATTATAACTCTCATTTCTATCATCATGATATTGTTTTTGGGTCAACAACAATAATGGCATACATTATAACTCTCATTTCTATCATCATTATTTATCTCCATTTTATACTTGAAAAGTCTAATTCACCCTCATCGTGTTTGTGCCTGACCGATTCAGAGTATAAAAACGATCCAATATTGTCACGTCTAAAATGTCACTTTTGAGTTAGAGCATTCACGTTGGATGTGTTAAATAGGATTGCTAGCAATGTTGTGTGTTAATTAAAAAGGTTAAGACTAATTAATGCTCTATTTGATATGCTAAAATAAAATTGTTAAAAGAATCTTTTTATCAGTATGTTTGCTATTCCTACATAAGAACCTAACAGAAGGCCGATCCACTAAAATTTTTGATGACTCGGTCAGGGATACAGGCTCTATTGCTGATGGAATTCAAATTAACTTGCTATCTCTTCAAATTTATAACAAACAACTTAACATGTGAGGTGAAATTTCTATTTGAGTCCCTTTCCAAAACCTCCTAAAGGTTTTGTAAAAAATATTCTCATCTCATTTGGCGTGCATCCATACACGTCATATGGAGTGAGAAGTTTTTTTGCACAAAACCTTTAGAAAGTTTTTGAAAATTTTTCATTTTATTTATACTTGACTATTAATTAACTTTTGAAAAAAAGGGCGCTTATTTGGATTTGAGTAAATTTAAAGGTTTGATTTTATTTATATATATATATATACATATATATAAAATAATGTGATAAGAAAACTATTGTTAAAGTTAACTTGTACATGTATTATTTGACCATCATTAAAATTTCTTTTTTATTATTATTTGACTAGCTAAATTTACAAAGTGTTTGGCAATGAGTTGAATTATTTGTTGAATTATAATCTACTACGTGACATCATTTTATTGATTGCTTTTTGTAAAAAGTAAAAAATTGCGATTTGACTTTTAATTTTTGACTTTTTGAAAAAAGTGAGACCGATGAAATGATGTCGTATGAAAGATTATAATCCAAAAAATTAATTTAGATGCTAGCCAAACACTCTGTTAGTTTATAACGGGTACTCTTACAGAACACAAGTGCTACTTTATATTATATGTGTTGTCACAATGACAGTATTTTATGCCACTTTTCGAGAAAGTATCTTTTTTGTGTTTTATATGTGTGTATGGATGCACATTACGTGAATTTTTCAAATCAACGCTCATGTACATCCATGCTCTTCTACGGGACTAGATGGTATCTCCTGAAAGTGATCTAAAAATTTTTGTATTAGTAAATAGTAATAATCTTGGCACATGTACCAACAACATTAATGCCAACGTATCACAATTTACAGCTATTAATCTTGACTTTTGAGATTTAACTGCCTCTTGAACTTGCTTATAGCTCACTACTAAGAAAAGCCATGTGTTATCCACTTTCCGACGCTAAGTCCGGATTAAATATCAATCAAATCTTTAAGAGAATGACAAAATCTTGAAAGTTCATTGATCGACAACTAAGAATGATAGATACGTGATCGTTGAAATTCTAAAATTATAGATGGCATGGATCGCATGATATTTATTTTTTTCTTGTGTGGTACCCCAAAAAATATAAAATAAATACAAACCACCCACTTGGACCTTTACAAAAACTATTCCTATGGCCAGCTACATTTTAGATTTTTTCCAAGAGAACTATGTAATTGAAGATCTACACAATTTGTTTTAAGATTTCAATCACTATACATGTCAACATTTCATACTCATCACGGACAAAGAAATATTGCCAACGCAACTTCGAGAAAAAAAATTTAATTATAAAAATCATCTTTCTAGCAAAGACGTAAATATTATTAAGAAGTATATATGTTCTTTTCGTGTTGTTCAGTTTTCAATTCTAAATTTTAAATTTATAATTCTCAAGCTTGTACTCTGAATATCTGTTTTCCACATTTTGGGTATGTTCAGTTTTTAGGTCTGGAAACACTCAAAACAGGAAAATATTGGTTTGATTAATTTATTCACAAAAGTTTTCATTGTTTTCAAAAATACATTTTCAACATTTTGAAATATATGAAACGAAAAGGTATCAATATTTTGAAAAACTGTAAAATTAGAATAACAATAGAACCTCAAATAGAGTTGACAATTTAGCTCCCTCTGCCGCTCTCTAACTGATAAGAAGAAAGAATGCAAGTCACAGCCTAGCTTGCTAGCCATGCTCGCGATCTTTGGTTAGTGACACGCAATTCGTCACTTGTCAAGTTGACACAAGGTGTAAGCCTGAAAAACAGGCAGTCATTTGAGCTTCACTTGATTAATTGCTATCCCTATCTAAATGTTTACGACAACCTATAATGTCAACACTAAAATAATACACATGTTTAAGACAAGAAATAGACGCTATAACCACCTTACATTACGTGTCTAATATACGACTAGAATACGAGCTAACTCTCTTAAAAAATTGTACCTTCAATTTCTTTATACGTATTAAATGGAAAAAAAACAAAAAGTTTGTATTCTGTTATTGTATGGTATCCCTAGAATATCTAGCAAATCGGAAATGAATAAGTCCAGCTAACCATGATCTTGACTAAATATTGAAAGACCATGGTATTTATAGCCTAAAATATTATTAAGACAAGTTGAGTAGTGTAACATTATTTAATGAAAAGTTTGCTTCTTCTTTATACCTTGAGTTAATTTGTACATTATTAAGACAAGTTGAGTAGTGTAACATTATTTAATGAAAAGGTTGTTTCTTCTTTATACCTTGAGTTAATTTGTACATTATTATATGCGCGTAATACATTTGTCACCCACTATAAAACTTGGGATTCAGTCGAATCAAATCTTTTACAGTTCATACGGATCATATTTACATGGACCATGTGCCAAAGTTTGACCCTTTTTCACATCCTTCATTCTAGCTCTATTGGGTCAATCAAGAAAACTAATAGTGCCTAGAAATCTATGCTTTAAGGATTTTGTCCATGAAATCTGAAAGATATATAATGGGTTTCATAATTAATAATATTATGTTTGGCACCTATATTAAGTTTCCTTGGCACCTATATGTTTGGAGTAAGGTGTTATAGTATTAAATCTTGTTCTTTGACGAATGATACAATAACTAACATGTTAGCATTAAATCTTTTTGCGTGTGTATGCAAATCCTTTTCGGACACGACACGTAGAGCAACAATATGATAGATTATTGAGATTGCAGTGTCCAGTGAGAAAAGTTCACGACATTAGACGGCACACAATGAGTTTTTGATATGGTGGTCTCACTTTATTGTCATTCTCAATTGAAGTGACTTCACCTTATTAGATGGTTTTATGACGTAATATAGTGATTTCTCTCAATACTACGTTGCAAGCTTTGATGGTATTCAACCTCATTGACTTGGACTAATAAAAAATGCCCGATGGTTGGATGTCATAACTTCCTTAGCTTTCATGGCTTCACGCCTCATATATTGTTCGATATTTGGAGACCCAAAACACATTACTTTGTCAATAAAAAAAAAAGACGAGATTTAAACAGTATTAGAAACTATCAAATACTGCATACCAAATATGAACTGCGGTACAATAATGTTAACCGAGATTATAAGATTGTCAACATGCATGAATCCCTGAAAAGCTGGAGGGCAGTTTAGTCATGAATGTGGCGTTGAAGACCTATGCCAAAGTTGGAAAGTGAAAAAGGGGAGTGAGTGTTTGAGTTGTGAGGGACAAAGGGACCTTTGATAAGAGGAAATTATCAAGGAAGTTGCCTTAAACTTAAAGTATTTAAACACACAATGCCCCCACGTAATTCCCACTCACCAAATCCCTTCCCCCATCTATAAATACCTCTCCCTTTCTTCATTGAATTTAAACCATTTCTTTCTAACAAGAAACCGTACTAATTTCTTCCTCTCTCCCTAAAACCATGCCTGCCCAAGTCATGACTGAGATGGCCTTCCCTGAAATTCAGTTTCTTGGAAAGGAAACCGCTTCTCTCTCCATCAAAAGGTACTTGTTTGAGTTGTTTCCTTCTCAAAAAGAACAGTTAATTTTACATCATTCAATACTGTTCAAAACACTTCACCGGCCTTCCAAGTGAATGTGTACTAGGCTATTGTCTGCATTTGCACGTGTTGTGTTGTGTTGAATTTGCTAGTTTTCATATTACTTGGGACTGAAAGTAACATGGTTCATAACATGGGCAGATTGGAAGGGAAGATTGCAATAGTGACAGGTGGAGCTAGAGGGATTGGTGAGGCAACAGTTCGACTCTTTGCAAGACAAGGAGCAAAAGTGGTGATCGCTGACATCGAGGATATAGCTGGAAATGCATTGGCAAACTCGTTAGGCCCTTCCGTTACGTTCACGCATTGCGACGTTAGTCAGGAAAAGGATGTCGAGAATTTAATCGATTCGACAGTTTCGCGCTATGGAAGGCTCGATATCCTCTTCAACAATGCCGGTGTGCTCGGAAACCAATCCAAACACAAAAGCATCGTCAATTTCGACGTCGACGAATTTGACCGCGTAATGAATGTTAACGTGCGAGGAGTGGCGCTCGGCATGAAGCACGCGGCACGTGTCATGATCCCGAGAGGAGCCGGATGCGTAATATCAACCGCGAGTGTCGCGGGAGTCATGGGTGGGCTTGGCCCTCATGCTTATACTGCATCAAAGCACGCCATTGTCGGGCTAACCAAAAACGCGGCTTGTGAATTGGGTCGTTACGGAATCAGAGTCAATTGCATATCGCCATTCGGGGTTGCGACTTCCATGCTCATTAACGCGTGGAGAAGATTTGACGACGACGAGGAGGAACAAGATGCTATTGGCATACATGGACAAGAAGTGGAAAAAATGGAGGAATTTGTGAGGGGATTGGCAAATTTGAAAGGTGCAACATTGAGGGCTAAAGATATTGCAGAGGCTGCACTTTATCTTGCAAGTGATGAATCAAAATATGTAAGTGGTCACAATCTGGTTGTGGATGGTG
This sequence comes from Nyctanthes arbor-tristis, assembly GCA_963692815.1. Lineage (NCBI taxonomy): Eukaryota > Viridiplantae > Streptophyta > Magnoliopsida > Lamiales > Oleaceae > Nyctanthes > Nyctanthes arbor-tristis. The sequence continues at coordinate 31,556 of CAVNYN010202152.1, forward strand.
GAATTACAACCTCTAGAAATTGTGTTAATTTGTAGCAAAAAACTAAGAGTTGACTACTTCACTCACTATCTCTTGTCAATGTATGTATTTTATTTAGTAACCCATTAAAAAAATATTTTTTTCGATTATTATAATTATTATTATTATTTTAAGTAGCAATAGCAGGAGATTTCATCAAATTAAATAGGCTGGCGTGGACTGAGATTAGGAATCCAAAAGTGGGCTTTGACCTTTCTCACTAATTAGAAAATATTAATAATAAATTTCTTTACTAGCATTTATGAAGCCATTTTTCTTTTTCTTTCTCCAAAAGGTAATTATTTTCATTGAAGATTTTACTTAGCAAGACTAAGAGGGAGTGGACCCACATATATGATAGGGCCCACCGACGGAAACAACCTTCACCAACGGAAAAATCGTCGGTAATACCCTAGTCGGTAATACTTTCCAACGAAAATTTTGAATTCGTCGGAAATTTCTAACGGAGAGAGATCCGTCGGAAACTTCCGAGGGAGAGAAATCCGTTAGAACTTTCCGATGGACATCAGAAAAATAATAAATAAAAAAATTATATCCAACCCGAAAACCCACTTGCACACACGCAGGTTTGACCGGCAACCGTACCCAACCCGCAAAAGTAACCCCGCCGACCCACGAATAAATCATCTTCAATAATACAAATTGGAGACTCGAACCTTGGACCTAGTGGTTTTGGAGTAAATTTTTGACCACTAGGCTGTTACATATTTTTGTTAATGTGTTGCAAAAAATATATATATAAAGTATCTTCGAGTAATTTTATTAATTTAAAAATGATGAATTTTCTTTTTTAAGCATAGGACTTATATATTATTTATTATTTCAATAAACTTTATTATATTAAATATGTCATTTATATTCTAAATTTATTTGAGTGTGTCATTAATATAATGTTTTGCCCCTACTTTTCTACATTAAATATTTATTGTTAATTAAAACTAAAAATAATAAAAGAGGCTTCACTAAAATTTATTGGATTCTATTAATTAGCAAGAATGTGATTTATGTGAATTTTTTTAAACTAATAAAATTAATAAAAAAATTTATTTACAACCATTGTTTTAAACATTAACCACAAATAACTTATGAAATATTAAAGTTTTTTTGTTTTATACTTTTCATTGGGTAAAACCACATTAGCATTAAAATTTATTTCATATTATATATATTTTTTACAATTGAATTGCTGAACATTATTCGAGTGTATGGAATCACCATTTTCATAAGACAAGTGTACGAATCATATATGCGAATGGAGTAGAAGGAAATGATTTTATATATGTGCACATGTATGTCCAGCAATAGCTGAATGACGACACCTAACTACTCAATACCTTCTGAATTTCATACACGACGCTCTTCCGATCTTGCTGAGATTCCATATTTGACATTTATTTCCGTTCCATGCCAACTGTGACCTTTGTAGAGATTGTTCGTGTTTGTTGTTGATTTTCTTTTTTTTCTTTTTTTCTAACTTTAGTTTGTACCTTTAATTATGTATTCAAAAATATAAATCATTTTTTATTTCATGTCTAAGGGTTGTTGATTGTTAATAATACTTTTAATTTTTTGTAACGTTTTTAAATTTAGAACAAAATTTTACTTGCTATATATTAGTTAACTTATCTTCTATTTTTTTTGAAAAAAAAGTTTACATATCTCTTATATATTTTTTGCAGTCTAAAAATTAATGTACATTTATTATAAAACATTGTGCATATTATAACATATTAATAAAGTAATTGGATGAATTATTATCGTAATTAAAAAATAAAACTTATCTCAAACTTATTGAAAAAAGTTTTAATTAACAATATTTAGTATAATAAAGAAAGAAAACTTCCAAAATTTTATAAATGAGAATTAAAATATATTTTTAAGGATATTTCCAATTGAAATGGATACTTTCCATCGGAAATTTCCGGCGAAATTTCAAGTCCGTCGAAAACTTCTGACAAGAAGTTCCTTTAAAGATTTCCAACAATATTCATTTTGTTTTAAAAATTCCGTTGGAAATTTCCCACGGTTTTACATTTCCGTTGGAAATTTCCGACGGACTTTGTTTCCTTCAGAAATCTCCAACACTCCGACTGTTCCGTCGGAAATTTCAAACAGATGTGCATCTGTCGGAAAAATTCCGTCGGTGATACCATGTTTTCTAGTAGTAGACTAATTTAATAATTATAATAGCAGCAGTAACAACACTAATAATAACCAAAATTGTAAGAAAGTTAAAAATCAACTTGCTATTCTACTTTATAAATATACAAGAAAGGAACTAACTTATGAGATGAAAAATAATTGAAATACTAATATGTGTATCAAAATGAAGATCATTTATGCTCTTAAAAACTAATTGTAATTTTGAATCATTTTTCTCAATGACCTGACAGATTATTTAATCAATTTATTAATTAACTTTGGCTTATTTGTTGTATCTATATATAAGAAAAGGAGCAATGATTTCAGTATCTTTTTCTCGCCTAAAAAAATACCAGAACCTATTATATATATTTTTATTTTTTAGTTTTTAAAATTTTTAATTTAAATAGTAGTGGTAACTACCTACTTTTAACTTTTATCCAACCCACTTTTGACCTTTATCTAATAATTATAGATATTTTATTTACTTTGTTTTTTTCTCATATTTTTTATTTAAGAATATTTTTTATTTTCCCTGTGAGTTTTAATATTCCCTCATGTTATTCCTTCTTACCTACCAACTTTTCACTTTTATCCCATAATTGCAGATATTTTATTTACTTTGTTTTTTCTTATATTTTCTATTTAATAATATTTTTTATTTTACATGTGAGTTTTAATATTCTTCCACGTTATTCATTATTTCTTTCCCACATATTTCTGCTGCCCACAACCAAATTTAACCGCGTCATCCTACTGCCTACAAGCAGTGACGGAGCCACATGGGGGCTTGTGGGGTCCCTGGACCCCAATGGCCTTTGATTTTTTTCCACCTTTAACTTTTCCTAGTTCCCTTGAATGCGGTAAATGTTGTAAGCAAAGCCGAATCAAAGAAGATATTGGTGACACAATATTTACTTCATTTGTTTTGTTGTTAGTCAAAACATAATGTTTATTAGTTAGTTTATTTTCATTTTGTTCTAAATAAAATTCAATTTTCTAACTTATACTATATATCTTTAATCTTGCAACCTAAAAAATTAAAATGTGTCCAATATATTCCCTCATACAAAGTTGTTATGCATTTAACCTTTAATTTATATTGGACTACAACTTATAAAAACTTTGCGAAGTTATCGTTTTTCTAAGGTTTTTGTTTTATTTTTATGAGGTTTGGTATATGATAACCGTTTTATTACATGCAAAAAACTATTATTGTTCTTTTGTTTTTAAAACTTGTTTTGTGGAAAAATAGTGAAATGAAAATGCCACTAGTTAAATAGTTCAGGCTTTACCACTGGCCCCCACTAACATTTTTTTCTGGCTCCGCCACTACCTACAAGAAGATTTAAATCCATTGTGCGTTTGAATTTTTAACTTCCAAAACCTTTCTTTTTTCGGCTCATGCGTTTTCATTTATATATATATATATATATATATATCAGCATAAGTTATAAACCCCCATTATTCCACTTTCAATGCTAATACAATTATATTATTATTTTTTATTTTTAAAATTTTTTAATTTAGGTAGTAGTGATAACTACCCACTACTCTCATTTACCCAACGGTTATAATAAATAATAATAATTATAGTGGTAATATAATTACCTATTAAATATTAATAATGATATATCTTTCTTGAACACAATAATTAATTGATGTATGACATTTATAGCAACAAGAAATATATAGCAATACTACTTATTAGCATAATTCAAATTGTCCAATGAGAATAATATATTGATATAAGCTTAAAAAATTACAGTAATAATATAGGTTAAACCACCCAGCTTTGTATATCACCTACTTTGTTTTCTTTTTTAGAACCATCAAATTTCACCGTAAAAGTTCCAAGCTTTTGATCAAGATGAGATCAAAAAACAATTATGGAATAATATATGTTTGTGTCGTTTCTTTTCCTAAAGTTTTCTTAGCCAGAGTCTCTAATGTTGCAAAACGATACAATTCTTTTACACATTATTTTTTATTTTATTTTATTTTATTTTTGTAAGAAATATGTAACTCACGATAACCGTATGAACAATGATCGATATAGTCTCTTTTGAATCAGTTCGAGTCTCACACTTTGCATCGTTGGACACGATTTATATTTTTGTGTTCACAGTAGGCTTGAATTAACACTGGAGAATTACTGTTCTTGGTTTGGTACTGTGGCTAAGTGGGGTGGGGGAAATTGTAGAAAATTTTCCTTTTATACGAAAAAAGATATTTTTCTATATAATAGATAATGACTAATTCACTTTGTAAAAGTAGAAATACATCATGGTTAATATAAAGATTTAGTGAATTAAGTATAAAGTCTACAAGAAATAATATAGTGAAAATATGATTCGCTTGAAATACATCTGAAATACTTAATCATTTAAAATTATTATATGATGATGGCATAGCTATCTCTGATTATTAAAATAATTTATTTTCCCTTCATTATTTGTTTAATTACTCATTGTTTTTAGTGCATCACACGGGAGATAGACTAGTTCAAAAGAAAAACACACGCTATGTAAAGGTCAAATAAATAAATGCAAAACTATAATAATATATTTATAGCAAAACTAAAAGGCTATTCCGGTGCTAATTTCCATACATTACATTTTAAAATGAGGATCCCATTTTTTATGTATAAACTATGAAGCCATGATCTTGTAGGCTATGCACAAGCCACTATATTTGTATGCTTTATATTATTCATTCACAACATAATTCACGTTTCCACAATGGGAAAAGATTGTTTAAGTTCAAGATCTTAAGTGAAAATTATAAATAAATCCATTAAGTATCAAAATAACAATTACGAAGAAGCGTTTAAGTTATTTCTCTTTTAAGATCAATTACTTTTAAGAGCTAGTTTTAGAGGACATTATCAAAAATTATTTTTCTTTCAAATTCAGTTTTCAAGTTTCAACCAAACATACTTTTAAAAATATTAACAGAAAGTTGAAATGGGCAACGTTACTATATATTTGTTCAAATCACTCTTTTCAATTTCAATAATATGAAAAACGAAACACGAAAATTAAGTTTCAATATCTTACAAGTTCAAATGAGTTTGAGAAAAGAAAAACATTAAAAAAAATACATAAACCATGATTAGGCAGTTTTCATTTTTTTTTTTAATTTTTACGAAGGTTAGTCCAAGCAAATTTCTGAATTATAGCTGACGAAATTTATTTAGTAATGCCCATCTAAATGTTTTTTTTTTTTTTTTTGTGGGGGCTGGGGGTGGTTTGATAAGGAATTTCGTTCATTTGCATCAAAATCAAGAATAAAAATATTTACAATAAATTCCAGTGGATCTTCAAACCAGGAACATGTAATGAAATAGAATTTTGTAGACTAATTAAACCTGGCCAATGCATGAGCGGCCATGTTTGCATTTCGCTTGATGGACTGGAAACGAAGTCCAGGCACATCTAATTATCTAAATTAAAAATTTTTTTTTGAAGGAGTTTAATAAATTAAAACATTTTCAATTTAAATTTAAAAAAATATTTTGAAAAAAAAAAGGAAATCTAATCACCTTTCTGGGTAGCTCAGGTTAGCCCTTGTTAGCATTTTCTTTTTATATAACATACATTTTTCATAAAACTAGAGGTGGCACGTGCTATGCACGTGTTTTTGCTATCATTTTGTATATATTGGTATCCATAGTATCGCCCAAGTGTACCATAAAGTAAATAACATATTAGTTTAACAATAAGTTCCATTCAGTAGCTACATATAAAGGAATGAAAAAAATAAAAATCAACTAAATAATTGTATATAATTTCACTTGATATTTGATAATAAATGTTTCAAAATAGCAAACAAAATATAGAATACAAATTTTAAAAGAGATTACAAAATTCATATATTTATATTTAATTTTAATCGGTTAATTTCACAAATCGTCCCCAACTTTTCAGTTTAGTCTCGATTTCGCCTCTAACCTTTGTTTTGTCACCCCACAGCCCCAACCTTTGATAAATATGCACAAATCGTCACTTTTTACACTATTCCACCAAAATTTTAATAAAAGGACGATTATATCCCCTTAAACTTTTTAAATTTTTTTTTTAAAAGTTTGAAAATAATAAAAAACTTAAAACCCCCACCCCCACCCCTTCGGCCGAAAGTCCAGCTGCCGGAGTTGCTGCTCTGGTAGCATTTGCTGCCAAAATGGGAGGGAGAATCCCCCCATTTGTGCTACTCCAGCAATAATGCTGCCATTTCCGGTAGCATGTGCTGCCAAAATGGAAGGGAGAATCCCCCCATTTCGCTGCCCCCTAATTTGTGCTGTTCCGGCAGCATTTGCGGCCAAAACGGAGGGATTCTCCCCCCCCCCCCAATTTTAGCAGCAAATGCTGCCGAAGCAGTAGAAATGGGGGGAGTTCGCTGCCTTTCCTGCAGCGAAGAATCCCCTCCATTTTGGCAGCAAATGCTGCTGGAAATAGCAGCAAAATTACTGTCATTTCCAGCAACATTTGGCCTGCTAGATGGGAGAATCCCCTCATTTCGCTACCATTTATGACCGCAAAAAGGGGGGATTCTCCCCCCTATTTTGACAGCAACTTCCGGCAGAAGGGCGGGCGTGGGGTGGGTGGGTGGGGGTTTTAAGTTTTTTATTAGTTTCAAAATTTTTTAAAAAAATTTAAAATATTTAAGGGAGGTATAATCGTCCTTTTGTTAAAATTTTGATGAAATAGTGTAAAAAAATAAAATTTGTGCATATTTATCAAATGTTGGGATATGTGGGGTGACAAAACAAAGGTTAGAGACGAAATCGAGACTAAACTGAGAGGTTGGGAATGATTTGTGAAATTAACCCAGTTTTAATTTGATAAAAATGAACTCGAACTGGATTAAAAGTCCATAGATAGTATTGTAATACTGAAATGAACTAATTTAGAACGATTGATATATATAAATATATTTTTTAAATAAAGTAAAAAATATATATAGTAAAACATTTATATTATGATTGTGAAGCTATTTTATCGACGACATATTTATATTTTACGCTCACTTATTATTTATTAACTCTTATTAAAGCACTTGTTGAAATCTTTTATTAATATCAATATACTGCATATCTTTCAATTTTAAAACAATTGTGAAATTATTAAAAGAATGAAAAAAGTAAAAACATTTTTAAAATTTTAAAGTGGTTTTTCAGTTGACATGTTTATATGTTACCATCAAAGTATTAACTCGTAATAAAGTTCACCTTAAGATCTTTCATTCAACACCGATATTTTACGTTTTGACTTTAAACCAATTACAAAAGTATCAAAAAAATAAAGAATAAACAAAAACTTTTAAGTGAAAAAACAAAAAATAAAATAAATAAAGGGAAAAAGGAAGTTGGACGACCAAAGTATAAATAGTGGCGTCCGACTCCCTCTTTTAATATAGGTTATAGATAGATAGATAGATTAGAAAAGAGTGAATATAAGTTGAAATTATTTCATGCAACAATCAAACAAGCCCCAAGGAAATCAAAAACAAAAAAAAAAAGAAAAAAGAAAAGAAAAGAAAAATGGAAATGACGACCAAAGAATGAACAGGAAAAAGCAAACTGGCTCTTTTAATATAGGTTAGAAATATAGGTTATAGATAGATAGATTAGAAAAGAGTGAATATCAGTTGGAATTATTTCATGCAACAATCAAACAAGCTATTGGAAAATAAAAAAAAAAAGAAAAAAAGAAAAAAAGTGGAAATGACTACCAAAGAAAAGAGTGGTGAAAGATGAAGTACATCTACATAAATCTCATGAGATTATTTTTGGAGACTAAATGTGTTTACCAAATCTTGTGTTTATTAGCAGGGCTTAATTTTTTGAATGGACGGACTATATAATTAGTGTGAATGGCGTATTTAGTATCAAGACTTTTTGTCTTTTTGCAAATGCGCGTCCAGAACATTTGAATATTCGTGATGAAATCCTAAAGCGTTGCACTTCTTGGTGCAACAAGTCCTTTTGGATAGAAATAATCCAAATTAGACATTTATTTTAAGTGCCGTGTTTGGTATACTAACATATTAAGTACAATTTAACTAAACTAAACCATTTCAATCAATTAAAATATTATGATCTAATACTAGATATCTGGCGATATTATGACGTCAGACGCTAATGTAGCGTGTTAGACGCGTGTCATCTTGCATGCCACATCACATGGTATGATGTGATGAGTTAAAAGGCGTGCATCTGACAGACCACACAAGCGTCTGACTATGGTATTATGCCGCCATACGTCAGGTATAGAAAATTTCTATTATGATTTAAAGAAAATTCATTCTATGCTATTCATTATTATTATTATTATTATTATTATTTGATACAAGGGGGACAAGGGAAGGGAAGGGGAGGGGAGGGATAATAGGGGTGGGGAGGATGGGATCCGAACCTAAGACTTTGGTCTTGAAACGTGAATACTTTAACCACTGGAACACTTATTCGAATCTCATTATTATTATTATTATTATTATTTGCAACAATGAAAAGAACTGTTATATATATACACACACAGAGAAAGATACGTGCGTTGCACATAAATTAGCTGTAATTGAATCTTTATTTTCATGTGTAAGTAGATAAATACATCATCTAAAAAACTGTTAGTAACATTTTTGTGATGAAAATAATTTATAAAAGCCATCATAACTATGAAGCTTTGTACTCAGTACATTTTCCTACAACCATTTACAAACATGGCATAACAAATGACATTACCACAATTTTATAATTAGATTACCATATGCAACACTAATCAAGCAACTTCATCTTTCATTTTAGAAAATAATGAATTATGCCATACAGAAACAACATTTGATTCATTCACCCTTTTCATTTTTTGCAGCTCACTTGAACGACATTTTATCATGGGCCAAGAGAGAGCCTTGATCTCATAGAACATATTCACTAAACAACTTAGACATTACAAAGGGATAGCTAAGATTCTTCTTTTGAAAGTACAAACTACAATACAACTTAAAATGAATTTAATCATAGGAATAATATCTATAACCCAATCAATAAACAACTTAATAGACTAGTCAAACCAAGATAAAGTTCGCCAAACCCACAAAACTCAAACATTTGTTGAGACTCGAACATGAGATCTCAAACATCCCAAAAGCTCCTCGCAAGTTAAAACAAGTCCGCATTGGCATTTATTTAAGATTCTAACTTAACTTTTCAACCGGCAATAATATGTAAAATAAATTGTCAAGTGCCTTGCTTTTTATCCGATCCTATAAAAGAACCATTGTGAGATGTATCTTAAATTCTCTACTCCCATTAGAGCTTGGAGTTCAAGCCGAATACTAATTACAAACTTTAATCACAGATACTGTGCTTTTTAATGTTGTACCTTAACAAAGACGCACTGGCGGATCTAGGCCTGGGTGTAGCCCATGTTCGCTAAATTTTTTTTTTTTTTGTTTTTGTCTATATGAAAATGTTAATTTTTTTTTAATGATTTCTTAGTCGAATTGATTTTTTTTTTTAAATTGTAGCCTGTGTTATTAGAAAATCCTAGATCCGCCATTGCAATGATGGAACCTCCATGACCCATCGAATTCATTTTGCAGCTAGCCCTTGGTAAATTAAATATTAGCATATTGCATGTGTTTTCACTTGCATTCTCAGCTTTGCTCAATCACACCCCTTAACAAATAAAAAAATCACAACTTTAATCAACCATAAAATTGATAAACCTTGTATGAGGACTCAAACTTTAAATATCAAAACACTTCAGTCATCATTAGCAAGGATATTGAGTTGCTAGTTTCTATAATCTTAATGCAAACAATGGCTTTCATTATATTTAGGGTATAACAAAACAAAATGAGCCCTTCTCAATCCAGAGACAGTCGCCTCGTTGGTTTCAACGAAAAACCAGCCTTGATTTCATTTTACCCTTTACCTAATCAGGCTCAGGGCTGTGCCTGACATTTTAGGGGCCCTAAGTGAATTTTTTATTAGGGGCCCTCTAATCGTACATAATACTAAAATTATATATAATAAATATCATGTATATAAATTTAACTAAAAACATTAAAGAACTTATATGTAATTATGAATATCAAATATTTATTCATTTTTGAAACTAAAACCATGAAGTCACTTTCTCATCAACGATAAAGTCTCATTAATGATGTTGAATCCTGAATTAGGTGAAAAGTAGCAAAATCAACTACACATAACAACTTATTCATCGGTTACAAAATTAAAATTTGAAAAAAAGAAAAAAAAAGGAATTAAAAGTAGGTTAGAATCTGTAACAGGTAAAGTGATTGATTAGGGAATTAATGAATAATTATTAATTGCACATATTATTATATATTAAAAATAAATCAAAATATTTTTTTGGTGGAATAAAAAAATATTTATTTAAAACTAAGTGTGGGAAATAAATTAAAAATAAATGTAAATCCCATATTTACAATAGATATACATAGTATTACAAATATCCTAAACGTTGAGTGTGAATTTGATAATATCTTAAATAATAAGGCGGAGTATCTAATTTCCAAATTTTTTTTTTCAAAGAAAATTTAAATGGCCGTTCGCTTCATCTTTCCGGGGCCCTAGGTGACCGCCTAGAAGATTTAGCCTCAGACACGCTACTAATCAAGCTCATTTATGGAAGCATATATTACCATAATTACAAGAAAAATCCACAGTACATGATCTAAGCTTACCTGTTTATGGGAAAATGAGGTTACATATCAATATTCTATCTATGGCCGGCCCTGAGAATTTGGGTGTCATGTGCAATAATGCAGTAATTATACAAAATGGTGTCTCTTTCATTGGAAATAAGGGCTATATTAAAAAAATGATACTCTAATAATAATATTACACATTATTTTTATTACGGTGCCCCCTTTTCTTATTAACTTGTTGGCGTATGTTATGGTATGACGACTAATATTTTTGTTTTGGCCTTTGATGATCAACCGCAAATTTAAGCTTCAAAGGTAGGCCTTGCTTACTTTTTTTTTTTTAAATAATAAAAATACATTTTTACTCAATAACTTTCATTAAACATTTTAAATAAAATTGGTGTCTAAATAATTTCTATTTTTAAACAAATGGCATTCTAAAATTTTTTAACGTCAAAACCTATAATAAAAAAATTCGGTGGCCCTTGGATTATGAGATCATGTGTGATCGCACTACCTGCACACCTTCAGGGCCACCCATGAGGGTGAAGATTTATAAGCAATTAAGGAAAGGTGAAGATTTTATGAACTCTCAGCCCATCTTTTTCTGAACTTAAATTTCAAAGTTCAAGTACAATAACTTAAATTTCCGCCGGCAAAGCTCATACCGGAGTTTATGTTTGCCATTTGATGGTGGTGTCATCTAGTAGTGTAACGAATCATGTTTTTTCAAAGTAAAGTTTGATCAAATCCTTTATACCTAATAGGGTACAGATGAGGCCATAGCAGTTTTCTGTCCATCAATTGCTTATTTTGTGTTCTAGATGTCCCAAAATCAAACCAACACTATTAAGGCCTACATTATATGCTTTTCAACTAATTTTGAAGGAAAAAGCATAAAAGATATATTTATAACCAGTCCGCTTAAATATGATGTTTGAGCTAGCTTTGACGGTCTTTCAGGAACTGGCTATGGGCGATTAGTAATAATTTAGTATTATGAGTCGAGCCAATTCAACTATCAATTTTACTTCTAATTTCATTTTTTTGAATAATTTTTACGTGATTTTAGTTAATTAATTCTTTACTGAAAGTAAGTGCTAAAACCAATCGAGGCTTAGTGCTATTTCAGTCAATTTTAACTCCATAACAATACTTGAGAACACACACCTCCATTTTGGCCAATTTGGTCCAATGACTCCAAACTTATAGCTTCTATGGGTGTCACGTATGACACATACATGTTTTTTTGTTTGTATGTAAACAAAATAAAATTTTTAGTAGCCCAATGACTCCAATCTCGTGTCAATTTATATATTGATTAAAAAATTGAATCAATTTTCAAAAGTACACACACATATTTATTGAAATATTCTTTCTCCTAGAATGCAGACATGAAATTATTTCATGCCATGCATGACACGACACACCAACGTGTTTACTTTATAATTATTAGTTGTAGGGACCTTAGTTGCTTCGTTCCTCAGTCACTAGCTCCATCGAAGGCATGATATTGAGTTTTTGTCCACGGAAAATGATTGACAACTATTCTAATAAATTATTTAAAACGCGTATCACTTTTTATAAAAATGGCAAAACTATCATGAAAAAGTGAAAATCTATGGTTGAGTTCCTAACTGTTCCCATTTCTTGAACTTTTCAAGTGTTAATGTTAAATTCATTCTTATCCCCAAATTTGATTAATTATCGAAGAATCATACTTATATCTTATATATATATATATATATATGAATAATGCTATGTAGCACCAGTTGTACTTAGCACCAGTTTAAGTGGCATCCAATGTGTCATTAAATGATAAGTAGAATTAAATGAATAAATAAATGATCCACTTAATTCAACTTATCATTTAGTGCCACATTGATATGGAATTATACACCAATTGTACTAAATAGCATTACTATATATATATATATATATCTCTCAAAGTTCCCAAACCAACAAGGAATATATATATATATATATTTTGGTTGGGTGGGTGATGTGGGGGTGCTAGCTTTGGGCTTTGCAAGGCTTAGCATCGCAAGCCCAAATTTCCTGTCCCTGTCCCTCTCCCTCCCTTCTTTTGAAAATTTTTTAATTCTACTAAATTGAAACTCAAATCAAATTTTTGTGCCAGAAAGCAATTCAAAAGCTCAAAATCTAAACCAATCCCTTAATCCAAATACCAAACAGCCAAATTGTAGATCAAACTTTCACCTATTTTGCAAATGCTTGAAAACCTTTGACAGCAAGAACTTTCTTTGATTAAGCCTTATAATAATACCTTTGCTTTTTCTTTTCTTTTTTCCCCTTTTGGATCCTGTCCACCAATATTAAAGCTTAAACTTAAGTTCTAAATTAAAATTTGAGTATTATCGAAATCATATAGAGCATATATTATCATTATAATTCATCAAAGACATATATATGGACAAATCTAAACATTTTTGTTTTCTTATTTGAATCATGAAAATGATTTTCCATAATATCTCTCTCTCTCTCTCTCTATATATATATATACACACACACACATCGCAATTTTCCGCCAAAACTACATATTGTGGGGGGGGCCTATTTTAGACTTTTTAGGTTCGTTGAGTTAATTTTTGCGGTCATCTATATATTTGTTGTTCCGGTTTAAATCGATTTGATTAGATTTGGTTGTTATGATTTCAATTTTCCTTTATCTTCTTCTATATTCAAGACAAGATTACGGTTTTATAATAATCTAGCTTTATCTAAAATTGCTGATTGACAGATGAGATTTAATTTTTTAGATAGGAAAATTATTCGAGATTAGAATGGCACCCCCGTTTCGACGATTTTAATATATAGTTTTTGTCTTAATTTAATATATATTATGTTGTCTTTTATAGTTCTTTTTGTTTTCCCTTTAGTTATTTTACTAAATATTTTAATTCGTCAAAATATAATATTATAGTTTAAATAGCTCAAGTTCAATATTTAAAGAGAAGTCTTTAAAAAATATGGATCACATTATACATATGAAATAAAATTGATTACTCCAATTCTAAATATAGATAAGTTTCTATATATTTATATTTAATGGGTGGCTTCATACATATGTACTTGATTATACTTAAAAACTTAAATTAGGAATACAGAATCTCCATTAAAAGTATTTAGATTTTGAAACAAAAAATCAAGTAAATGAGTGTATTATTTATATAATAGTTTTAATTTTTTAATTATTTTTAATTACTTTTGTGATCTACTCGAGTTACATCTTTTTAGTTTACTATTTTATTAAAAAATAATTACATTTGAACAAAGAAAAAGACAAAGAGTAACAAAAAGGACATGTGGCTCATGTGATTACCATTAATGTAAGTATGACATAATGTGTTGAAAAACATGATCATGTTATGTATCAGTTTTGTTTAAATTTTTGTGCCACTTTTTATTCAAAAATGGCACAACTTTTCATTAACTAGATTTTTATCAGATAAATGTTGGAGATAATTTAGATAATTCTTGCAAATTATCAATAATCTTATCATTTGTCAAATATAATTAGTTTATTTTAGATAAGTGCATTCATTATCTTATTATAACCACTTATTTTAAAAACTTGCCTTGAAAAATTAGACTGATTTATACTAATTGCTTATTAAGTTACTTATTTTGTAATCATTTAACAATCTTTTATTCTTATCATTAAGACTTTATTTACGTCTTTCAGAATGTTCTAATATATTCACTCAATAAATAAATAAAATAGTTTCTGATAAATAGCTTATAATTAACATTTTAAATTTTATAAAATTTCTATTATAATATAGCTACTAAGTAAAAAAAAAAAAAAACTTTATCTCCTGAGGTCACGTAATTACAATTCATATCCAGTTTAATATAATAAGTGTTAATAAAATATTACAGTTGACAAATGCCTATAACCATACATTATTCAATATTATATATTAACCATTATATATCATTTGTTTTGTTTTGGTATCGTCCCCGCAACCTACAGGTGAAAATCTAGTTTTTCATTATGGAAAAATGATTTCAGCCATTAATTTGTTGAGCCATAGACTAAATTTCCCGATTTTGTGTGTATCCATGAAATTCTAGAGAACTAGATATGGCTCCTTGCACGGAGTTAGATCTGATTTTGTAGAAAAACTCTATTGTTAAGTTGATATATTTTGTTATCTAAAGTTTTTTCCCCCAATAAAAGTATTTGTTTGTGTTCTAAAAGTCACATCAAACAAAAATTTCACATCCTTATTGATCGTATTTTACCTTGAATTGGCCATACATCTTGGTGTCTAAGTACACCTATGTGCAAGACGATTCAGGTGCCGACTCTTTGACATGTTTTACTCGTATTGATTCTTACAGACCCCCTAGCTAGAGAATTCCTAGCTCCGCCCCTAAACTTGGTACAAATCTAGTCATTTGTCATATCTATATCATGGATAGAATGATAACAATACGTGTAGCGGCGTCATCTTTGTTAGAATGATAACAATGCGTGTATCGGCATCATCTTTGATACTAACTTGTAATGTAAATTGTTAACATTTATCTTCCTATAAAGAACAAAAGAGGAAAGGCAAAAAAAAAAAAAAAAAGAAAAAGAAAAAGGAAAAAGGCAAATCTAATCAATTTCCGAATTACATTTCTTAATAGAGAATTAGTATTCTCAAAAAAAAAAAAAGGAAAAAAGAAAGAAATAAAGGAAAGAAAATCAGTGTTTTAACATTATATAAAATATAATTATTATTTTAATATATTCTGATAATTGCGCTTTAAGTTACGTCATTCCTATTTCAGAATAAATTTTGATCAAATTGATATATTCGCATTTTTTTTTATAAAACATGCAGGTATTATATGAATATATCCATCACTTAATTATTCCACTCATTAAAAAAAAGGTCGACAACGTCTCAATCGTTATTTACAAAACTAAAATATTAGAAATGCAATATTTGATCTTGGCCTGCAAATGTCACACTATAATAATGCGAATCGACAAGTTAGCTTCAACTGAATCTGACATAACTTACATCCCATCAACTTAATTAGTGCGTGTTTAGTCAAGTTTAAAAACTTATTAATTACTCAAACTTGGAATTATATTACTTATTTAAGTAATATCCAACTCATCACAACCCATGGAGGTAACAACTCATTAACCACTAATACCCACCCTTTCATGTAAATTAATCATTCTTTTTATTTTTTGGGGGGTTAAGTATAGTTTGAAAATGGACATGTTTAGGGGTGGAAAAAGGAAATTTTTGAATCGAGTGGAAAGCCAGTTAATTGGATGCACTTTAATCGTTTTCTAAGAACGATACTGATATATTATAGTACACGAGTTGAACAGGTCGTTGTTAAAATATAACTGATAAAACAAATGAAAATCTTTTATGTTTCCCTTCATTGGTTAGTGGGCACTAGTCAAGTTGTAAAGTGAGCATCATAATTTAGTAGTTAGTGGAATATAATAATTTAGGAAAATAAATATAAACTTGAAGAGGGTTCCACCATCCACTGTTGGACTTATACATTTGTTCTCCAGGCTGGACCATATGTGATGCAGATTAGATAAGTCCTGTCATAGGCTATTCAAGATTTTCACAATCCTTTGTGGAGAATATGGATGTCTATTCTTCACATATGGTCATAAAATCTTCACCCTTGATAAAAAGTAGTAGGTCGATTTTCTGATTGAAGACAAAGATATATATTTCTGATTCCATATACGGTTTAATGCGCATATGTTGCTAAATTTGCTTGAGTCTCGTGTTCATCAATAATTGCCCAGACGATCTTAATCTTAAGAGTTAGTTATATGTTTAGATGTGATATGGAAAAAGCAAGTACACGGGGAAAAGTAAATCCCTGTTTGTTCAGGCGATTCCAACAAACTGTCGGAATGTTATGCCAATTAGGTCAAAATTATAATATTGTAACACTATTTGCATAGTATTTGATAGCGGTCTATTTTTGTGTTAAAACTCTACGGAGTACACAAATTCTAGGGTCCCATTATCAACTAGTCTTTTCAATCTCACTAACATATGTATCCAGAAAGATAAATGCTTTGAAGCATTGTCATAAAAGAGTGGTAATATGAGAAAGGGGCTTTACAGGACACAGGACTCGATTTTGCACTTTATAAATGAGAAGAGAACTGCTCTGCTGCAGCATCAGCCTCGTGAGTCGAAAATATTCGCCTCGGTTTTTCCTTTCGCAGATTGACATTTTCTCTTCAAGAATCTTGGCTTTGGAAGGTGAGAGTCGAGCGAGATGGAGAAGCAGGGCACGTGCATTGCTAACTCATTTATTGGCTTGTTGAACATAGCACACTTAGCTATGAGTTAGTCTTTCATGTGCCTGTCTTCCCCATCCTGACCACTCAACCTCGGCGTCCTATTTTTCTTATCGCTCTCGTCTCCAGGTACATCTCTTGTAACTCTTTAGTTCATTGCACCAAAAGTAAATTTCTTTCAGAATCGAGGTCGACTGCATGAATCTTTTTTTGTCACTCTCTTTAACATGAACAGTCAATAAAAGATAAACATGGATTAAGTGCTTAAAATTATGATAGGATCTTAAGACAAAGCAGTGGTCGAAATTTTTCCGAGGTAAATTAGCATCATAAATCATACCATGTATGGTTATTGAAGGAAAGTCATAGGTGTGGTAGTCACAATCCAATATGTAAGGTCATCATCATCTCAACTTGACACAATATTCCTACACTTTATTCCCTTAATATCCCTAAAAATCTAATGCTTGTCTGAATTGAGTGGTTCTAATTAAATTCAGATACATTATGTAGTACTAATTTGGTCTAAAACCATATAATTGCACATTAATTGTTGAGGGACCTCAATGTGTTGGGACATATTAAAAAGAAAGAGGATACCGTTTTTGTACGTTTCCGTGTCAAGTAATGTTACCAAACCTGAGAATAGTTTGACGTCTAACTATCTGTGTCCAGTAGAAAAATAGAGCAGTTGGGTTTCTTTCTACTTCAGAGTTCTGATGCTTATCATCATTGACAAACTTGGGTTTTTCTATAAAAACAGATCTGGTTCTAATTTGGAACCAGATCTGTTCATGTGGTGCTGACATGGAGAAGTGCATTGCACCCACAATTTGATTAAAACAAAAACCAGCTCCTCTTTCAAACGCTTCAGCGCTTCCCAACATATCCTATACCCACCCGCGAAATCAAGTAATCAACGAACCCTCCCAAACAAAAATGGAACCTCGCCCCACTGTTTTTTTGTGTTTCTGCAAGATTTTGAAGGATTGCTCTTTTTCTCTCCCTATATGTAATCTTGTGTGTGGGTGTGGGAAAAGAGTAAGGAAG
Organism: Nyctanthes arbor-tristis; assembly: GCA_963692815.1. Lineage (NCBI taxonomy): Eukaryota > Viridiplantae > Streptophyta > Magnoliopsida > Lamiales > Oleaceae > Nyctanthes > Nyctanthes arbor-tristis. The sequence goes on from CAVNYN010202152.1 coordinate 49,776, forward strand.
ATGGGGTAATAAATCAAGAAAATGGGAAGAAAGGGAATAGGGAAAATATATATCAACGATGTTGGAGAAAGAATTCTTGAACTTAGCCCGACAAAAATACCCAGATATGGATTCAAGAACCTCCCAGACATGGATTCAAGACACTCACGGATTCAAGAACTACCCATAAACAAATCACCACCACTTCGAGATCTGCCTCCGTCTCCGCCTCCTCCAATGGTGGCGCCACCACTTCCGCTACCTACTACCTCACCTCTTCCCACCACCTGCTCCAACGCCTCCACCCGCAGCCCTACCAACAGTACGAGCAACATGGCCAGTTTGTTAGCTTCATTGCTACGGGTGGCGCGTCATCTTCGTCTCCGGCGTCAACCAGTGCCTCCACCTCCCCCGCTGTCAAAACCTAGCTAATGGATGTTTCCCCGGCCATTCTCACCAGACCAAGAGAATCTTGCTGACCCTAGATCGGAGAAAACGTACAACCAACAGCTGACTGAGAAGATCTGATTTTTGTTTGAAAAATTAGAGGATCTGGCTTCGGTATTAATCAAAATTGCGGCCCCATTCACTTCACCATGTGGCGCTCACTGGATAGATCTGGTTCTAATTTAGAACTAGATCTATTTTTATTGAAAAACCCAGGATATGCCAGAAAATCAACTGCAATAATGTCATTTAGCTTGTTTTGAAAGTACTAGTTATTCTGTTTGAGAGCTAGCTACTCGGTTTTTTGATACATTATAAAACCCGAGACAGTAATGATAAACCGGCCTCGGACTTGACCATTTAAATTAAGAAGTCCGGTTTTTTTGCTTTATCCCCTTTTTATCACTTTTTTTTTTTTGGAAACCACTTTGTGAAGACTTTAGTTATAAAAGGTAAGAAATCACTAGTGATTTCAAGTGGTTTCTTGATTTTTTTGGTTTCAAGTGGTTTATGAAGACCATGCATGTGGTTTTCATAAAAAAATTGCTTTTTATCCCCACGAAATATCTGATAAAATTGAACACATAAGCTTTTGAATCCTAGATGATCGACAATAATATTTTTTATTGAGTCATTTGGAGATTGGAGTAAATGGATTTTCGTAACCTATGGCTCAATGATTCAATCTAGTAGAACCCGCTTGTTGACCTGGGGTTTAAGACGATCATATGTTATTATTATCTTAGAAGTCTCCTATTTGTTGATATATATACATATATAATTAAAATATGAGAAAAAGAGTCGTCACCCATTTTTCTCCAACAAGTATAGTTTCTTGACTATTCAAATCATATCATCAGTACATATTGAATTGTCTGAAGTGCTCGGTCATATACTGATATACATGTGTAACGCAATTGAATACGAAAACAGTGGTTCTTTCATAAAATGAAGAGAGGACAATGACCGATTTCTACAATTTCTTATTTTGATTTGGAGGTCATTTTCTTGTCCCCCTCTCCCATCTTCCCTTTTTAATTTTGTCATGAAATTCACACATGTACGTGTGTCTTCCCTCGATATTCTTGCAGGGAAATTACTGGAGATTTCGACAACCAGCCAATCACGACAACGAAATTGGATCTCGTTGACGGATGGCTAGGGGGTTTGGAATATCGAGTAATCAACAATTTAAAATTTTTAACCCAGCATTTGTTGTTGTCTATATATGGACCATGACTTGCTCCACACCTCTCTCTTTCGACAATTATCCAAATAAGTTTAATCATATTTATTATTGTTGTAATAATAAATATAGTACCGATCTTCTAAGAAAAAGGGAAAAAGAAAAAAAAAATATTGAGACTACGAAGAGACGAAAATGTAAATAATTCAGAATTAAAAGCTTTTGATGAGATTATTACGGTAAGGAATGTTCAAAAAAAATTTTTTTTTTTTTTTTTTTTTTGTAGAAATGTTCAAAAAATTGTTAAGAATGCAAATGGATTCATTTTGTGGCAATTTTGTCAACTTCTCTTCATTATTCATTGAACCCATCTCGGGAGATATTTGGGCTCAAATTTACTGACCCCATTGGGCCCAAAGTTGATAAATGCTATTAGTTTTACTTTTATGACATTTATAGGAGACATCGTTATAACATTTCACGCATCATATAGATATATAGAAGCACGACACGTAAGAAAATTTTTATTACTCCGTTATCCCTTCTGATTATGAAACTTTGAAATCATCAAGTTTATTTATAATAATTTATTTATAATAATACAAATAATCAAGTCGCTAAACGCTATTATCAAATTGCAAGACTTTTAGATTTTTTGCCCCGCCCCGCCATCCCACCCTGCATTCTTCCGACCTAAAGGGCCAGAGAATCCTCATAACAAATCCTCGATAGGGTCCGGATGGGGAATGTAGACCCCTTCTTGAATTTGATGTTGTATGATTTTTAATTTGCGCTTGAAAAAATAATACTAAATATCAAAACTGAAAAATGGCTTAAAAAGCTTTTGATGATGAGATTATGGAGAGGATTGGGGAATGTTCAAAAATGTGAACAATGAAAACTTTAATTAATTTTCCCTCAAAAAAAAAAAAAACTTTAAGTAATTCATTGTTGTGCTAATTTTGTGAAATTCTCCTTATTGATTGAAACACACATTTCAGGAGACATTTGTGCTCAAGTTTACTGCCCCCATTGGGCCCAAAATTGATATTACCTCCATAATAATTTCATTGCATTTTCAGAAGGTGACTTGTTCTTTAAGGGTGTACCGGTGCACACCATAGTCACACCTCCTGAAAATGCTAAAAAAGTTTTGTTTTACTCTGTTACCTCTTGTGATTATGAAAATTTGAAATAATCAAGTTCCTTTTTTGAACAAAAATAATCTAGTTTCTAAATGATATATTGATTGCCTAAAAAAAATGTTTCTAAACGCTATAATTAAATCGTAAGATTTTTTGTCCCCACTTTGCATTCTTCCGACCTTAAGGGTTAGAGAACCATACAAAATCCTCAATATGGTCGGGATGGGGATCCTCGATCCCTTCTTGAATTTGACGTTCTATGATTTTTAATTTGCACTTGAAAAAGAAAAAGGAATAATAAATATCAAAGCAAAAAATTGTTTAATTGATCTTACTATATACTTCTTCACGGTCAAAAGAAGACGGCCGCTTCTCTCCTTTGTCATTTCTCTCTCATTTTTAAGCATATTTTTTCATATTTTATTTTATATATATATATATATTATGACTTACTATTATTAGCATAAGTTTTATCAATTTAGAGATTCCCTCTCTCTTTGACAGAAAATTTAGAGATTATCTTAATCCCAAAAATATTGTGAATTATCTGTCCTATCTATATCTTTGAAGTTGAAAATCGTATTTTTTTTTTTGGTGTAAAAAGATGGTCGTCATATTTGAATGAAAGATGTTCACCTACTTTGAACCCAACACTGGCGTATAATATCATTTATTTTCAAAACTTGAAATGTTTAAGGCTTTTGATGGGTTCAAGCTAATTTGTTAGGTTTCTTTATTGAGATTCAAATATATTTAGAAAATTGACATCAACTATGTAAGTTGACTTTAAAACAAATCAATTTGATTTTATTTTTCTAGAAATGAAAATATTTTAAAACCAACGGTTGGTTTCATTACCTCCTGATGGGCTCAATTAAAGATCAATCTAAAAAAGAGATGATAATGAAAAAGGAAAAGGAAAGACTATATATATAGTAATAATTAGGTTAAGCCAATTGCATGTACTTATTTTGTGGTTAACTAACATATGGATCAATGCTGATAGTTCAAGTAATAAAGAAAATTTTCATTTTTCACCATTTATTCTCACTCATTTGTTTTTATATTGAAAAAGAAATAGATTTGGCGGATCACAAAATTCACAATGGATAATAAGAAGATGATCTTCAAAGGCAAAAATTGTAAAAATTCAATGCCAAATAGTCAAAAAGTTAACTATCTATAAGATAATAATAGAATATAAGTGTGTTCTTTTGACACTTTAAATATGAGAAGCTAGACATCAATTATGTTTTAACTTTTAGCATCTTTTTCTTAGTAGCTCGCTCTTACATTATGTAAAGCGAGAATTTCTCAGTAACTCTGTCACGAACGGAATTTTTATATAGTAGCAGAAGCTTTTAACGATTAAAAATCTGATATAAATACAGTTTAAAATATCGAGGCGCTTTCGCTGCGTACTCTGATGATTAAATGTTCCGTGAGCTATTCACAACGAAACCTCGGTCACACACACCGAAGTTTCGATCACATACATGTATCCCCTCCGTCTTGAGACGATCTGGCCACATAGCTTCTTAATCTAATACCTATATGATTGTAGGAAAAGGGGAATGAGTACAGACTACTCAGTGAATAACCAAATATCTTGATTCACTTTCATATAATAAAACGCATTTTCAGGAAAGCCATGTGTTTCACAAAACCTTTGGATGCACAAAGCCATTGAATGCACAAAAGGATCATATCACTAGTTAAACTACTACTCGTGGTGCGCACATGATTAGCCAAGACCACACAGCAAAACCACAACGATTCAGATTGACCAAGACCACACATCAAGGCCACAAAGATTCAGATTGGCCAAGACCACACATCAAGGCCACAGATTATTACATAGCCAGAATGACCAAAATTACATAGCAATGTCATATTTCACAGAGTAATTCAGAATGGGTAGAGCATTAACTAGCGATACCGATGCAATAAACCAATCTTTCTTTACATAACAATGCATTAAAAATTCATGCATATCTTATGAAAATATGATGAACAAAAGAAAGGGAATCAAGATACCAGTTACTCACCTCAAATATTTCTTGAATAATCCACGTGAAATGTTTCTTTAAAGCCTTGATATTCCTTAATTAGAGCTATTCTTGAGTTAGGATCTATCTATATAAAGTTAAGAGTCTTTTTCAAGTGAGAAGTAGGTGTTTTAGTGGGTTTCTATATGTGTTTCTCCACCATCCCCAATGTTGGACGAATTTTGGGGGTTTAGGAGAGAATTTGGATGACTTGGGGATTTTGGAAACCTTGAGGACCCCTTGGTCCTTTTTATAATAGTTGAAACTTAATTGTTTTTAATAAATTTTGAGTTCCGCCAATCATATATTGACACGTGGCGCGACATATACCGCACACTTGGCAGAAATTGTCTAGAAAATCCTTGTGTTTTGTCTCATCCTTCAATTAAGCCACCGAACTTCGATTTATGTCAATTAAGTCACTACACTTTAGTTTATGTTAATTAGGAACTAAATTCTTTCTTTAACGTCAATTGAATATCAATCTTTTAATTTTCAAGAAATCTTATAATGATACTCAAGTAATTCTTTTAAAATAACAATTTTGTTGCTTACTTTAATTTGTAGAAATTTTCAAGATGTTACAAACTCGCTCTTACATTATATGGAGTTGGTCCGAGTTACTCAAATATAAACTACTCAGCAACATATTGGAAGATACCAAGTTTTGCATCTATTTAACAAAGTTATCTAGGCAAATATGTAATAACTTGACGTGAACCGATGAAAAATGACTACTTGTATCAAGAACAAAAATGATCGAGAGTGATCAACAAGCTTCAACCCCATTTCTTACTTGAGCCAGTAAAAGGTTACACATCCTTCTTATTACTGCAAATCTGGTCCATAAAGTCTAAAGCTACATCGATTAGCTGTTACTACCTCCTTTTCATAGAGATAATATTGTATTATTTTTTGTATGTCTCAAACCTTTTCTTTTAAAAACGTAATTGAAATGCTAGTTTTCTTATATGTCTATATTTAATAAAAATTATTATAAATAAATAAAATAGAATTAAATAGAATTATTAAAGTGGAATACTTAATAAATAGAATGGTATAATAATTAGAAAACGATCTTAAATTTACTTTTTAATACTGTTAAATTAATACTCCTTCTGTCTCATAAAGATAGTCTAGTAGGTAATTTTACGTGGATTAAGGATTAATAGGTAATGTGGTTGAAATATTTAATTTTACCTTATTTTTTTATATATGTTCTTATATCATTAATTATTTAAAATATTTTTAATGTATAGATAGTTAAATAAAAATAATTAAGTAAAAATAAATATGAAAATAAAATATTAAATATATATTTAATATAATAAGAGGACTATCATAGTGGACTACCAATTTTGACGGGGGAGTAGTTTTTTTGGGGCTAATAGAAAGAATTGCGCCGGACCACATGAAAACTCGTGACCAAGTCCAGGAAAGCGACACGTTCCAAGCATATTCCACAGGGCCAAGTTGAATAATCAAGAACGCGTAGAAGGTAATCGAGAGAAGTAGAAACCTTATAAATAGTGCTATTTCTTCTGTATTCGAGTAATCAGTAGTTTTTAGTTTTGAACAGAATTCAGCGTGTAATCAATAATCATGGCGGGAACGAGCTATCCAATAGCAGCACCCATGGCGAACCAGATCGCGGTAATAAGCCCCCAATTCTGTGTTCCATACCCGGTTGATCTTACAATTGTGAGGAAATTAATGACTCTGCACGAGGGGACTTTCGGAGTTACTGACGTTAATGGCAACATAATGTTCAGAGTCAAAGGAAAGATGTTTAGCATCCATGATCGCCGGGTCTTGTACGATGCTTCAGGTCATCCCCTCATCACTTTCCAACAAAAGGTACATAGTTTTTACTTCTTCTTTAGCTTTTATTACATTAAGTGTTCATAGTCTTGTGCTGGATCATGAAAGGGTCTCTTTGGAACATTACCACTTTCCCTAAAAGTGCTTTTTGGGAAAGTCACTTAGAATGAGCTTTCTCTGAAAGCCGGGAAAAGCATTTCTAGCAAATTACGCGAGTAATCTTACATATATATATATATATAGAAACGACTAGCACTTAACACCCTTTCATAGGCTACCACGTTGGTCGCTTAGGTTTTCTGGACATATATTCAAATAATAGAATAAAAATAATGCTTGTAGAAACTAATATAAATTGTGATGTAGTATGGTTAAGTTTTGTATTTTAGAGATTCACCTTTAGCAAATGTCAAAGTTGAAATCCTCATAACAACACAATTATTTTTTTTAACTGCCAATGTAAACATTTACTATGTTTTCCATTTAATAATAGATACATTTATCTATTTTATTTATTTATTTATACACACACACACACTTTTCTAATTATATTCCTTTTTTTTTTTAATTTTATTAATTGACTTTGAAACAATGAATGTTGATTTCGTATCTCAAATCCTCATAAAAAACATAATTGACTTATTTTTTTAAGTACCAATGTAAACTTTTACATTTTTTATTTAATAATAGATATTTACAAATTCTATTCTTTTTTTTTTTTAATTTTATTAACTTTCAAACAATGAATGTTGATTTCACATCACATTTTTATAAGAAAAAAAGGCTCTTTAGTATTTTATTGGTTATCGAATATCTGGATGTGTACTGTTTAAAGAATAAAATGTATAAAAATCTTATGAATATGATAAATATTAGAGCTTAACTAAATGAAAATTTTTTTGAATATTTTTTAAAATATTATCTACTTTGCTAATTTCTTAAACAGGATGAAAATGAGTTGCGCAAAGTTTAAACTATTAAAATTGTTTAATTTAAAAAGTGGAAATTAAAAATTTTAAAATCCCATTTAAAAATTTTAAAAAGTCCCTATTTAAAATTTGGCTTAAGGCCTCCTAAATCTCGGGCTTGCCTGAATGGGTATGGTTACTCCATTAATTGCTTGATATATAGACGGGTGGTGATCCAAATAATTAACACCATTCAAACTACATAAGTAACCTTAAAAGCAATCCACCACGTGGTGTCCAGATTATCCCGAGTTTAGGTGGATTGGGATTAGGTGGACCAAGGCCAATATGCACAAGTATAGTAAGAAGATGTTCGAAGGGGTAGCCGAAACTTAATGATTTAAATTTCTACTTTTGTGATGTTTAATCGACATTTTTTTCGTGAGAAATATTTTCCAATTTTTAGACATGTGACTACATTTTCTTTAGAAACAAGGAAAACATTTTCCTATAGGAGTGTATGTTTTTGTTTTCTAGGTAATTTATATATCTTCTCGTGAATTTATTTTTCAATCAAATACGTTTCGGTACTTTTTGATTAGAAGTATGGAAAATAGGTGGAAAGAAAATGAATTCTGGGTAATTTCATGGGAAATGTCTATTACACGTGTTTGATTGATTTAATTTTCCACTTAGAAATAGTTGTTTTCCATCTTTTGGTGTTTGATAGCTATACTTTTCTATGGAAACAATCTTTTTTACCAATTTTTATTATTTGATAGTCATTATTTTTTTATAGAAATTATCAAGTTATATATATAAATTGTACTTTTTTCCATGTATTTTTTTATTTGCCAAATTCTTTTATTGTGTCAAAACTACACAAGCTTCAATTTTGAGATGAATATATGTTTATATTTGAGACGAAATCAAACCACGATGAATAAAAAATAAAATAAAATCTAGTGTCAAGCTTTTGTCTTTCATGATTTTTTTCATGGACAATGATGATATGATGAGAACGTTTGAGAATTGTTATGAAGATATGATACATAGAGTGAGGCTTTCTGACGGTTATAGTCTCGTCAGACGGTTTACCACTCATGATTCAATAAATAATTTTGAAGACAGCAACTATCTCAATAATGTACTTAATAAGTAGAAGCTTATACTAAAAAATAAATTGTAAGAAATTCAGTGAGTGGTTTATGCATAAATATAAAAATAAAATAAAGTTATAAACTTCAATAATGATCCATAATTAGAAAATTTGAAATGATTATAAGATCTTATACTTGTTAACATTGGCAAGATATGCCATGTTACATAAAATCCCAAAAAAGAAGAAAAAAGAAAAAGAAAAGATTTCGAAATCTCAATTCACGTAAGTGTTTTCCAATTTTTTATATTTCATAAGTTAAAAAATAATTCAATATTTTAAGAAATATGGAATTCCAATTCCTTGGAAAATGAATTACCTAAGTCCTCTTAATTAAAATATTTTCCTTGTTTCTTTGGAAAATATGGTTACGTGACTAAAGGTGGGAAAATATTTTTCACAGAAAAAAACCAATCAAACAGTACAAAAGTGAAAATTTAGATAGAAAACTAGCATTTTTCATAAAAATTATGGCAATTAAACACACCTTTAAATTTATTTTTTATAGAATTCAATTACCGGTAATTCAATTGAGAGAAAATATTTTCTTTGAAAGTAAATTACATCCTTGTAATCAAACTCACCCTATATTCTTTTCTTGATAAATTCTGGCCAATCAAGAATCTGCATGTGGATTTAATGGTCTCAATTTATTATTTAATTTGGGTTTTAATCTCACATGTGAGTTCTCGATTGGTTAAGAGTATTGATATTCAGTATCAGAATTTTTTCCGAGTAAATATGGATGCAATCCCTTTGGTGCTGTGTTTGTCCTCTCGGAACTATGAGATGAGCGAATTTTGGTAAGGACGTGTTTGGTAGATCAGATTAGACTATTTAACTTATTTTGTGTAATTCCACTAAATTGTAAGAAAACAAGTAGTAGTGTCTCTCATGATCACTTAATACCATTTACTTTCAAGCTCGTTCCAACTAGTATTAAGGGTGTGTATGATTTTGATTTTGTGTGCGTTGATTTTTTTTTTTAATGAAAGGTATTATTTTTTTTATTTTTTATTTTTGGAGAATGTGTACTTAAAGAGTAACATGTAGAAATATGAAAAATAATTTTTTTAAATGCGTGATTGAGAATGAAAGTTGTAGAGAGTTGACTCTCTAAGAATCAATTTCATACGGAGCCTAAACGGTAGCAAACATGCCTAACATACATACATTTCTTTCTTTAGACTTTTCCCTTCTCATTTCCTCTCCCCATCCTAATGAGATCTCTTGAGCATTTTTGTGACTAAGTACTCTGCTATGCTTTAGGTTAAGAAGTGAATTTGTTTGTCTCTAAAATCATATTCACCACTCGGTTTTGTACACAGTTACTTACTGCACACAGAAGATGGCAAGTTTTCCGAGGAGAAAGTACCGATCCAAGGGACCTGCTTTTCTCTGTGAAGAAGTCCTCTCTTCTCCAGTTCAGAACCAAGTTAGATGTATTCTTAGCTTCTAACAAATCAGAGAATGTATGCGACTTCAGGATTGAAGGCAGCTGGTTGGAGAGGTCGTGTGTCATATACGCCGGAAATTCTAATAATATCATTGCTCAGGTACGAGAACGATTCACTAAGCTTGTGTGATCATGGATCAATCTTGGCATTTGTCTGATGTATATGAATGGGAATTATTCACAGATGCACAGGAAACACAGCGTTGAGAGCGTGCTGCTCGGAAAGGATAAATTCGGCGTGACGGTATATCCAAATGTGGATTATGCATTCATTACTGCACTTGTGGTGATTCTTGAGGAAATTAACGAGGACAGATCCGGCGATGATTGAAATTGAGCCGCCAAATGGTGATCGGGTTTTTCCTGAAACGATGTTGTCTTTGCTGCAATGAATGAACATTATGATGTTGCTGCGGGTGTCTTGTTGATGTTCTGTTCTTGATGGTTAAGTAGAGATAAGGGTGTGATTGTTGTTAATTATTGCTATTGTTGTGTTTGATTTTACTTATGCCACATAGGTGTGTTTAGTGGCTATTTTGATTGGAGAACTAAATTTTGTAAAGCTCTACATCTTATGCTTATTATTGCACATGCTACGTAGCACTAGTGACTATTAGTGTTATAACACCATAAATGATATAAAATTAGACTTCTGGCTCAATAATAGTTTCAGATGCCTGTATGGCGTGCAACTGGAATGCCACATTAGTTGATGGTAAGATTACATTAGCCCGCAACATACGTGTGAGACATGGTCTTATGAAGTGATTTATCAATTAATGAACATGTCTCACGAAGTGATTTATTAATTAATGACGTGCATACAATATAGATTAGTGTTGAGTATCAGAGATGTAACATTACTCATCGAGAAAAAAACCTGAAACTCTTATGATTTATCTATTTTTATTCTGAAACAAAAGTAGACACTTCACATACTAATGCTATACAAGCATTCTAATCCCTTCCCAAAGGGTATTGTACTCCCACGACTTTATTGCAATAAGGCCTTAAATGTGCAAGAGCAAGAGGAACGTATATATCACTACTAGTACCCAAACACTAGTTTACCTTGCATACATGTCATTAATTGATAAATTATACTTTAAAAGCTCTAATAATTTAGAGTGTCCCCTTAATTGCATGAGACCTAGATTAATACTATAGCACTAATACCACACATCATTATTCTTTTTCGATTAGTATTACTTTTCAATTTCATCTCTCTTCACAGTTTCTATTTATATTTCATGTGATTCACAAGTAATAACTATTATGCACAACATATATATTTAACATAAAATATAGAACTAGTAGCCACTTTGATGCTTGAAAATGGATCAATTATATACAAAAAATGGAGACTAGTTGATATATACAACGGAACCCCATAAAATGGAAAAGCCGGTGACAGAACTAAACTTCAGCAGGAGAAAGAAAAAGAAAAGCAGCAAACCGAACATTTTAGCAGAAATAGCAATTATTTACAGCTATAAAACAGACTATCTGAAATCCGTCGATTCTTATCATTGCTTGATCAGAAAGACACCTGATAAATATATCATACAGCCTCATAGCCAGCCAGCCTAACTGTAAGTCTTGCACTGATTGATTTTCTCGAGGCTTTAGAACTTTAGACCATGTCTGGTGTATTAGTATTGGACACTATAATAGATATGGTATCATTTTCTCTTTTTCTTTTCTATATCTCTCTTACTTTTTCTATTTTTTCTTATCATTCCTCTCTCTTCTTTTTTCCTAAAGCTGCCAAAGCATAAGCCAATCCTCCTCGCCAAACAAGGATTAGTGAATCTGGTGAATGATCATTTACATGGAGTCGTTGGCATAGATTGAAACACAAGCATCATCTGAGCCAGCAGCAAGCCTTACCTGATAGGGATGAAAGGAAAGGCAATTGACGGCACCTATCTTAAGGGCCATGAAGGTGGGGTAATATTTTATGTTGCTCAATTGGTTACCCTCCATGTTGAAGACTTTGATAACTTGCTTGGATGAGCCACTTGCAATAAGGGGTGCATGCCGATGAACAGCGAAAGCTGTGAGTGAACCTCGGTGCGCATCAATCGTAAGGAGTGTACGCTTGAGATTTCTGATATCTAGAAATTGAATATCCCCAGCTTGTGATGCACTGAAAATCTAGAACACAACAAAAGAAAATGGTAAGGTGAAGATGCATTAAAGATGACTGTCAAATCAGATTTCATTTTGTTGAGTTCTATGTATTACCTTTGATGGTTCAAGTCCAGGTTGGAAGCCAATCCCGACGACTCCTTGAACGTGTGGCTGTGCTACACCGACAAGCCTAAACAAAAAAGCAAAATAGATAAAGAGATACAAGAAATCACAAAAGATAAATAGTCCTCAAGTCTCCTGCGGGAAAAACAGGTGAGGGAACAGAGTGCCAAGTAGAGATAGTTTGAATGGAACCGCTTCCACTTTACATAAGAATGTCGCAATCACGAAAAACTATTTCATTACTCAAGATCGCTCATTGAAAATTATAAAGAGATGAATTGTGTATGCAGATCGAGAAGTATGTGGAAATTACAATCTTCATGGCAAACATTAGGAAGATATTGACCTACAGATGCACATGGAATTGAAAAGTAGAAAGTGAAACAGAATATCTCACATAGGGATTTCAAGAAGACCTTATCAAATATTCAAAGTAAGAAGAATGATTTCTTACATTTCAGGTGTCCGAATGTCAAACAATCTGATGTATCCATCCACATAACCAGCACCAAATTGACCCTCGTGAACATGAGAAACAGACTACATGGAGCAGGATCGAATCAGTTAATTTGTAAGCATTCATGAAAGTACCATAAAGTGGAAGCTGAAGAAAGATACAGCTTTATCCAAGCATTCAACCAACTAAGACACCTGGAAGGCAGACACCAACCTCTACATTATTATCAGTTTAATTTTACACACAACATTGCCGGATCCAAGTGTGATTTACGTGAGGCACTTAAACAGATATATTTTTTAAGGAACCACAGAGGGTGATGAGTCATGAGTTGAGCCCACTGGCTCAACAGGATATTCTTGTATTCGCTTCTAACCGGAAGGGGAAAAAATATATATATACACGAAGCGCAACCATCTCCTTTCCTATTTAGCATCTAAGGAACAGTATGGTGCACACACCCAACCAACAGCATAATGATGTGCACCGGCACGACAGGAGCCAGGGACAAACTTCTTGAAACCTTGTGTATAAAGAACATTGATTTTCAGATCCAAAGCGGGCTGAAGTGTTGAAGAGAAATAAATAAAGCTCCAAAAAGTCCCGACAGAATAAATTCCCTAGAGTTGCATAGTGTTATTAATAGTGAAAGGCAATGCTCAGAAGTCCTAATATTGATTTGACAGCTTAATGAGAGAAGACCAGAATAACCAAAAATGTTTGAATCAAACTTTATCTACTGATTTCAAGCTTGTATCAAAATTCAAGAAAAGTTATGCTTACCATCTGCAAGAAAGAAGAACGAAAAAGTTGAAGCAGAACTCATCAATCAGCGACAGTTGATTCGTTTGAGAGAGAGGAAAAACTCACCAATTCTGACACACTTGAATCTGATGTCAAGGGAATGGTATTGACAAGTTGTTCCTTCTCCAAGATCGGAAGAGCGTCGTGTATCCCATGCCATGATAGATGACATTTTCCCAGATGCAAACTATTATGGATACATCAAGACGACGCATCAAATAAAATTAGCAAACTCATAGTCATCCAGTTACTTAACATGCAGATTGGCAGTGAATGTAGATCGAACATTAAAGAGAGGGAGCATACAAGATATCCAGACTGCTGTTGCCAATCCACAACAGCAGTCCCAGAGCGTGCACCAGGTGTGCTCTTCCGATCTGAGGAAAATGCAGTAACTAATTTCTGATGCCCCTTCGACATGTAATCTTTCCAGATCCGGATGATTCCATCTTCTATATTAAGAGAAGCACGATATGATTCAGATATAATCAGAATCAAGTACTAAAACCTACATGAGTACCTGCCTCCTTGAAAAATGTAGTTCAGAGATTTACTTGAAGCAACAAGAAGCAAGCTCTCATCAAGCTCATTCACAAGACACAGCCTTGAAATTCCATTGTCAGGGTAACCCTGGTTATCAAAGCTGTTAAGCAGTGTAGCTTCCTCATAGTTCCATACCCTAAAACAACACACCGGGAAATCAACATGTTACATCAAATGCCCAAAACCCACAAAAACAATATGTTTCCGCTCAAGGTCACATTAAAGCTAAGTAGGTAGTCCTGCCTCCGTCAACATTCAATGACACTGGGCTTTCGGGGTGGTAATTGCAACTGATAATTACAAAATATACTCTGTTATTGAAAAATGAAATGGATATCTCACAAAAAAGATGTGGAAAGTTTTCCAAATTTACATGGTTTAGCATTAATTCAATAAATAAAAAAAATGAACCTGCAGTTTCGGAATATTGAAAAAGACGTGTATTTCATTTTCTTTTCTTTTTCTTCTGCCCATGGTTATCCACTTCCTACACTTTCTCCATCTTCTTTGCCATCAAAATACACACATTCACCAACCCGCCACTCCTTGTTCGATGAATGTAGTCCAAGTAAAAGGCATGCCCTTGAATAGTATATTTTTGAACTGTAGTGCACGTGTTAGACAATTTTCTTTTTTGGTTTTATATCTTTACTAGTTATACCATTTCCATTGTCATCTCTTAGGCTCCCCCCCGGGCCCAGCCCTCCCCCCCTTTTCAAAAAAATTATTTATTTATTTTGGTTTGTGGTGAGGCTTATGCTTATCTGCTCCTCCAGGCTTACATCTCCCTATTCAAAGGAAAAATGCCCCAGATTCTATTTGTCTTTTTAAACATTGGAAACAAAGAATCCCACAAACTTCCTGGGTTTCTACTACCATAGTATATGCATCATCATTCTCAAATTCCGTACTTTTATTACTGTTGAATTACTTCCAGAAATTACTCCCGCCATGTTTGGTGTTCATTACTAAGCAGTAGCTCTTGGAAATTTGTGATTCTGTCATTTTTCCTTGTTCCCATGTTCCTTACTGTCCAACTTCAATTTAAACACAAAAATTGTTGAGTCAATACCCTCAGAAATTACTTAAAACTTCAAGGTCAAAGAAATGGAAGCAAAAGCAATAGATGAAACCATCACAGAAATTTATGAACACGGCTTACTGAAAATTGCCCACCTTATCTTTTCTTTCTCGCCTGCAGCAATTGCAACAGGCAAGCAGGGCTGCAGGAGAGCAGCGCTGGTGCCAGTTTCAAATTTTGTGTCCCAACCAGCAATTTGATTATGCAGTTTACTGACAGCTGAGAAGTAAAATGAATAAGTACTAGTTAAACAAAAGGCACTATTTAACCCAATGTTCAGAAAACCAGACCAATCATTGAACCGGAAACGGCAACGGGTCAAGGGTCAAAAGGTCAAACTGAGGTCGAAAGGGTTTTAATTAAAAAAATTAAAAATAAATGCTAGAATTTAAAAAATTGTCAAAATTAATTTTGTTAATTAGGAAACATATATTATAGTATAAAAGTGCATCATCAAATAAAAAAAAAAAAGGCTCAATTGGGCTCCAAAACAAAAGAAAAGTATTTTAAAAAAATGTTGATTTAACAAAGTCCCACATCGGAATTTCAAGAAAAGGGGTCAAAGGAGTGTGACTTTATATGGCCACTGCATATAGCGTGTTTATAACACAATATAGCGTGTTTATAACACAAATGGGCCGTAGTCAGGGGTTGGCCCTTAGACAAGTTGAAAATTTTAAGAAGTCTAAACCGGTGAAAACCTTGCAAACTGGCTCTGGGTCAGCTGGTTTGCAGTTGAACCGGTGGTTTTGGGCGGTTCACGGTCTAGTTTTTCTGAAAGAGGTCTTAAACTATTTACTGGATTGGAGTTCCGACCGGTTTCTAGTTTTCCTGGTTTTCAGAACCTTGGACTCACCAGAATATTGGCATTTCAATATGTGGTGCAGGGCCATTTTCTCATTCTCTTCTTTTCTAGCAATCGTCTCTTCACTGTCATCTGCTGCGGTAAGAAGTGGCTTTGCAAATTGGCTGCAACTCCAATTATAAACAGTTGATTGTGGAAGAAAGCTAGGTTCTGAAACACCAGACGGTCCATAAGAGCCTAAAGATGGACATGCTAACCCCGAGTCTGGGGAACTCGTGATATGTGGCCTGAATTCTAGGGAGCAAACTCTTCGCATTCCAGTCAAGTAGCTTGGTCTAGAAGGACTAACTTGAGGGGTCCTAAATGTAATCCGAGAATGGCCGGCTACAAAGCAGAAAACAAGGGTAAATAAAGTATTAGATCATAGAAAGAGTTAAAAAATAAATAAATACATAAGCAAACATGCAAAATGGCAAACCAGAGGAAGAAACTGCACTAAAATTACTGCAGAAGGACAAATGATTATAGTTAGCAAGATTCTTCTAGTGATGGACAGTGTTCTAAAAAGCCGGAGAGATCGAAAGGTGTCTAGGCCACAGTTTGAGCGTAGGTGCAGTAATGAGCATTAAGCAGACTGCGTGAAAAGGCATGAAGCGTGAAGCACAAGTCTCGAGCCTAGGTGTGCTTTTTTGAACACACGACTCAACACAAAGAAACCATTATCAATTTACTATTATATTACAATACCAAGTATGATAGTGTACCTCCATTCAACTCAAACCAAGATGATGAATGAGCCAGTCCAGTGACCCTCGGCCTGGAGTATGAATTACTTGTTGATTCATCAGGACTTACACCAACACCAGTAGACCTCACAGATTTAGCAACCACTTGTTCAATACCAATAATAGATAGCAATCGCCGACCAAGGCTTGCAACGCGTGGTGATGGATCGTTTGCCAAAGTACAAATAGCCAATAAACACTGCAAATATAATGAATCATTTAGTGGTCCTGGCCTTGTATGGTTTACACCTCCGTTGCTAACACGCACATTTGACATGCTAGAATCAGAATGCTGTGACGAATCATCAGAAGGAGGCGATCCATGATCATTCCAGGGGTGGCAAGAGGGCTGCTAGTGGAGACTCTATCATCATGAACTACATGCTGACTCTCCTTCCCAATTCTCAATGAACGAGCATCTGTAGATGAAACTATACTTCCATGTGGCATGTAGCGGGCTGGGGTTGTATTGCCACTACCTGAACCCTTGATCACAAAAGAAGGCAAGGAACTAAGCAAAGAGTTAGACTGAGGCTTCCAGTATGCAGCAGCAACTGATTTTAGGTGCTTTTTGTGGCCAAAGGCAAAACGAGACATAGCTGCAAAAAGTAAAAAATCCATTTGTATTTCAGCCGATAAGATAAGCTAGATACTTCTGTGATTACACAAAGACAACAAAACGGGGATCCATGAGAAGAACCACAATTTTATTACTAGCAAATGAATGACCTAAAGATGAGTATTGTACATACCTACAGCAACTTCAGCCCTTACCAATGGGCTCCCATCCCAGAGAACACTTAATAGGCTCTTAACAATACTGTCATCAGCCCTAAGTTTTTCATTGGCATTACAATCTTCAGCTGTAAGACCATCCCCTGAAGTGTCAAATCCGACATCTAACAAAGTGCCCAGAGCAAAAATAGCCGCAGCCCGAACCTTCAAAATGTGTTCTTCCACAGTTATAGAATGTCTAAGATATATGTGGTTTCCCCTAACTACATTAAACTATAGCATAGCAGATGAAAAAGAACGAACCTCAGGTTGGGGCTCGGAAAGCAGAGATGCAAGAATAGCTGGGGCATCCACTTGCAAACCAGTCATTTGTGCCTCTGCAAAATCCTCCCATACTTTACCCAAGCACAAGCATAGCCATTGAATAAATAAAGGTTCATTCTGTGACTCATTAGGAGACAAATCCTGGAGGTGCCTTAAGCAGACATGTATTAAACCAGCTTCAGTGCAGGCTTCCTGTCCTCGTCGGTAGCCATCTAAAATTACAGACAAGACAAATGCAGCCATTGCCCGTTGCTCTGGATACGCTTCAACAGTATCAAGAAACCTAATGAAATAAGTGTGCCCGCCCCCCCTGACGAGATCAACCTGGCAAGACTATTGACACAGGAGAAAACAATTATGTAGAATCTCTAGAAAAGCCATTCAAATTCAGGTATCACAAAGGTGTCAAAACACATAAGGTGTACATAGAGTTCCGCATGCATAGCAATACCTAGAGCAGAATGCATAACTATAATTCTGGTAACTTACAAATATTTTTTTTTTTAAGAGAATAATATAGTTGGTTATTGTTGAGTATGCTTTTGATACTTTTCACTTTTTCTTCTTCGTTATTTTAGTTCCTTTTTTTTTTTTGCTTTTGTCTGGGGGGGGTGGGTGGGTTACATCTTAAAAATGGATAAATCACAAGGAAATTCTGAACATACCTTGTCTTGCGCAATGATCTTTGTCCATATGAACACAAGAATATGTCGAAGCTCTGGAGTGGTGGTTTTCAAAAGGTTTAAAACGTAGGGAAATATTCCAACAGATAAGGCCTGCATGGAAAAGGGTGTTTTCGTTATTCTGCTAAGACATGACACTATACATTGGCTAATTTTCACGATGCAGAAACATAGAGGATCAAACGATTAATGGAAAAAATAAAGGGGATTGATCTGTTGTGATTTTGTAAAAATTGTCCTAAGCACTTCTTTTCCTTCTCACTGCAGATACTTGACAATCAAAAAAAGAGGAAATGGGTAGTAGATAGAGTACCAGATCCACAGCCCACCGGCCTATATCCATATATCTACCAAGAAGTACCAGAGCACGAAACCTATGAGAATTATCAAGTAAAACCTGAGGAAGGAAATAAAAGATTATCGGAAAATGGTAACCTGATGCATTAAAACTTACAATAGAAAGTGGCCCATCTATGAAACATGTATTCTTTTAAACAAAATATTCATCCAAACAGATCTTAGAGAGAGAGAGAGAGAGAGAGATGCAGTTCTACTACCAACTTAGACAGATACTCAAGCAGCTTCACTGTAGTATCAGATTATAGATCACCAAATGTAGCAAGAGTTGCCAAACACGTTCATTATTTGAAGATCATGACGACATCAATAACTACATCGGTGACTGTACACCAGACTCACTAATTGGCACTACTAAAAAGCTTATTTTTCATTGACAATATACTGATTGGGGATTTGGCTAATCCAGTTGATTGTTACCACACATATTGTCATACATTAATGAATAACAAATTGACAGAGATGTGGAATCATGAAACCTACATTACAGAAATTTAGCAACCATAAAGTAAGGCTCACCTGAAGGACAATTGGCAACTGTTCAGGTGGCTTTTTATGCTCTGACCCATGATCAATCCACAACTCAAAAGCTGTCAACTGATCTTCAAAAAATGGACTCGGCTGCAGAGGAAAGGATGATTTATGTTCAGGGTAAAAATAGAAACCATTCATAAGATGAAGCTAATCAAAATTTGTACCCAGAAGAATCAAATATGCAACTTCATATTGTAGATTGTTTTAATATTAATAATGGTAAGTGAACTGCAGTCAGAGAATAGAACAGTAGCTAACAACACCACCAACAACAACAACAACAATGTTGATGGTGATACAGACCAGGAACTCGGCATTGGGGTCCTCAACTAGATTCACAAGCTGAGCAAGGCAGATTTCAGCAGCCATGTCCCATGCATCCCTACAATCATGAGGCAGAGAAAGAAATGGACAGATCAGACTCAATCAAGTGGAGTCAAAACATTTCAAGACATAAAAAATTATCCTCAAAGTTTACCATATATGGTGCCGATGAGTATAGGGCAAATGGGGATATGAAATTGGTGAACAATTTGCAGAGCGCATGATCCTTTCTGCAAGCAAATAATTGCGGAACAGACTGGCAACTAAAACATCTTGCCTGAATAACCTCTGGAACAAATCTGGGGAATTCAACACTCTCATTCAGTACTGAAAAATATGCAAGAGTAACAACAATTGACAACATCCCTTGGATATCTAATATCTCCTCCATTACCATGTGGGAGAATATTCCATGCAATTGTCTCAGTCACTGCCGTGAAAATCCAGTTCAATTCCCCGAGAAGGC